>VVHJ01032814.1:3772-16348 GCA_015107715.1 Tylochromis polylepis | reverse complement strand
CTCCGGCAGAACCAGGCTCAGGGAGGGGCGGCCATCTGCTGCGATCGGTTGGGGTGAGAGAAGGAAAACAGGATAAGGACATGCTGTGGAAGAGAGACAGAGATTAATAACAAATATGATTCAGTGCAGAGACGTCTATTAACACATAGTGAGTGAGAAAGGTGACTGGAAAAGAAAAACTCAATGCATCATGGGAATCCCCCGGCAGCCTACATCTATTGCAGCATAACTAAGGGAGGATTCAGGGTCACCTGGTCCAGCCCTAACTATATGCTTTAGCAAAAAGGAAAGTTTGAAGCCTAATCTTAAAAGTAGAGATAGTGTCTGTCTCCCGAATCCAAACTGGAAGCTGGTTCCACAGAAGAGGGGCCTGAAAACTGAAGGCTCTCCCTCCCATTCTACTTTTACTTATTGTTCCCAGAGTATTTAAGCCTGCAGTGCGAGAGCGAAGTGCTCTAATAGGGTGATATGGTACTACAAGGTCATTAAGATAAGATGGAGCCTGATTATTTAAGACCTTGTATGTGAGGAGCAGGATTTTGAATTCAATTCTGCATTTAACAGGGAGCTTGTCTTGTGGACTACATTATTTGGAGCCTTCATTGCTTACATTAGCTCGAGACTGTTTTCTTTTTTTTCTTTTATCTTCCACTTTGGGGCCTTTTACGTCCAAGTATCATGGCAAACTGCTTATACGTGGAATTTCATACATAAGTTGTTCTTGTTCTTTAAAATTTGGTAAACATGAGAAAATATTTATTGAGCCCACTGCAAACTATTTGCAGGAACACTAAAGGCTAAGGACTTAACTAAAACCACTCGATGAGGATTTCTTTCATATCAGGGAAACAATGCAGCTCAAAAGAAAGTGTTTTTACTTATTTAGCTTTGTTGCTGAGGTTGGAGCAGTGATGGAAGAGAAGACGCCTTCACAAATGTAAGCGTGTGTTCATCCTACAAGAAGAAGGCTTTATGTGAGAAAATAATTCATTTGCATAATGTCATCAGCTTAACTCTCTGCAACAGAATGGGTTGAGGAAAGTGTGGGAGATGTTTAGGAAAACTTTTTAACAGTTCTGACTGAATCATTTCTGCAAATGGATAAAAAAAAAATACCCAAGTATTACTGGGTGCTTCAATCATGTCGCAGTGGACTTGACCTACTGTCAAACATTATAAGTTAGAAAAATAAACAGAAAGACCCTGAGGAAAACGGAGTTGTAAACTTTTGCAAACAATAACGTGTTGTTAAATTTCTCTTCACTGCTCTGGAAAAGCGATGTTATACTTTCATTTCAATTTTCGCCCTCAGTCAGTGTTTCTGCCCAGCTAATCGCTCCCTTTGTATCTGTTAGCTAAACATTACTGTTTTTTTCCCCTCAGGTGAAATTTATCATTAAATTAAATCAGGTAGTCACAATTTGTATACATTTTAACTCCACCGTTTCCTCACAAATGTGGTTCTTCAGAAAATAAACAAAACTAAAATACTGACCATATGTAAAAGCAATTTTAAAAAAACAAATATACTGATAATTATTGCAATCTAAACTATAAAGACTATGAAGACAGCAGTTCCAACCCCAGGTCGGAAACTCATACGTGCATGGAGTGACTAGATCCTCACAAAGGAAAGCTGTTTTTCACATGAACAAATGAAACCAGTCCTTTCTCACATGTAGAACACAGCAGGGGAGAGTTTGCACCAGCCATGTTCTCCCTGCTGGAAATACTCTGTTTGGTTTAGAAGAAAGTGCTGCCTGAGTAAAGCGCACAAGAGACAGTACGCAGGACACCCATTCACTAGCTCTGAATCCACTTAACTAATATCTGTGCTGTTCTCACATCAGCACATGCAGAAATCACACAGGCTTTGAACCGGGGAACTGGCAGCTTAAAGACCCATCTGTCCGTGTAGGATATTTGCACTGACACATGCACCCCATTTGGCCAGTGTCTAGAAAGGTTCAGGGCTGTAGTGCATTTGTGGAAATGGCTTAAATGTGGGGCAAAAATTATGTTTGTGTGGGACAATAAAGGACACATCACTAATGCTGAGAAGTAGTAAAATAAAGACCATTATGCAGTTTACAGTTTTGGCCTTTAGGACTTGAAGAACATGTTTTTATTTGAATGTCACCTTCTCAGCAAACCTCGTTCTTATGGATAGTCCTCTTACATTCATCTGTTTCATTCTTTTTCTCTTCCTCTAGCTGTCAAAACTGTTGACAGTTAGTGGATAGAACTGGAGCTATTTCAGCTCTGGTTCTCTCTAATCTAATCTTTGGGTTTAAGAGGGGATGGATCCATATACCGGCACATCTCATCTTGAGCCACTTTTCTTTTAAAACTCGCCTGGATTTTGACGCTGTAAGTCACATTCTTCCGCCATGCAAAAGTTATAAACAACTCTGGCAAAAAAGGGAAAAAGAAAATCTCTGTAACTTGCTTTCTGCACTTACCAAAGTATTTTCCCAGATTTGATTTAGCTGCATTTCTTATTTGTGGTGGTTTCCATCACATTCCACTGAAATCTGCATAACATGTTACCTTATTGAGACTTAATGTTGACAGCGAAAGGATGTGGCAGGTAAAGCTGCACTTGACCCATAATGACAGCAGACTTTCTTCACAGCCAGTGAATAGAAAACAGACTTTTGTATCTTGCTGTGTGCCGGTGTGCAGTCGCACATAAAGTGGGACACCTGGACACCCTAAATGTGTCTCTTAAAAGCCAACCTCTTATGCTTTTCCTAATGCTCTGTCATTTATGCACATATGTATGCACTGTTACAATGGTAGAGCCATTTTTTTCTATTCTCGACCGGGCTGCGACAACAGAAGTCTTACTCGTCTGCTCTTCAAATTAAGGGGCTACACTGAGGATTATCACAACATAAAGATAATTTTTAACTCTGACTCATGCAAAGTTACTGTAGTGAGGCCCATGAATAAAGACAAGAAAATCCACCTTTAATGAATAATGAATGAATTTTATATATTATGTACAGTATATGCCATTGATTAACATCACCATTAGCCTAGATCTTTAGTTTCCTCCTTTTATGACCAGAATATTTCTAATTAAGTTGATGTGAAGATTGACAAACTTACCAGGAGGTTCTTGTGCTTTTCTTTATACCCTAGATGGCAATTGAGAAATATGACACGGATCTTTCGGCCCTGACGAAGACATGCGAGGAGATGAAGAAACTCTACTCTGACATACTGGTAATCCTTGAATTATTATTTCAATATCTCAGCGTCAAAGACAGATGGTCCCCTGTCCCAGTAATGTCTAGATGGCCCTCTTCAATTATTTGTCATCTTATCTCCCCCATGCTACACTGGGAGAGTACATTATTTCAAGAAGTCCACAAGGTTACTTCTTTTGCACTGCGTGTCCTTGAGGGCGTCCACAAGCGTATATAATGCATGTGATATATACCTTATACCAGTGGCCTTAACGTTGTTTAAAACCTACCACAGCTGATTTGCTGGTTTGGAGTGTTATACCTCCTTCATTGGATAATTTCTTGAGGATTAGTGAACATTGGTTTCCTGCAGCCAGAAAGTGTGAAAGACAAGTTCATCCCAACCCTTAATGTGCAATGTCACGTTGATTTAGAATGCTCTACAAATGATGAAAAATGACGAGATGTTGGAGCACCCCTGGTGGGATTCTCATGTAGTTTTTTAAAGTAATTTTTTAGCCCTTAAGGGGCGTACCATAAATTAAACATAGTTTTCGAGGTTCATACTGCTTTGTGACTGTTTGTATTTTGATGACATCTCATTTATATGTATATCTAAATGTACAATACATCCATTCATACCTGAACCTTTTATGATTTAAGCGCTCTTTAATGTGGACTGGACTCTGGAAACGGTGATGTTCTTTAATGAGAAATTCACCTGCCTTAAAAGCTCTGGTCGCGTCATGAGACCATAAAGCAAACACCTCTGTCACACATATCATCAGATTTAGTGGAAGCACTGGTCCCTGTGTATTCTTTCATCACACTGTCCATAAAAGAGAACCTTTTCTTTGCTCACTAGCCTGGTTAAATTAAGTTTTCAGAGCTCAAGCCCACTTTTGACATCTTAACAGGGGCTATGTCTTTTTTTAAGGAGTCACCCACCAAAAACAATCAATACAAAAGCAGTGCCTATTTTCTCACCTTTCTCATATCTCTATGGACAATCCATCATCATAGAGTCCACTTACCCTTCCTGCTGTATTTGAGAGCTGAGATATGATGGCATGAGCTGTGAGCTTTAGGCCTGGTAGGAAATTTTGTTATACTAGAGCCACAATTAGATTCCTGTGCACACAAAATATTTGCTCACAAGTAAACAAAGGTACTGTTCAGCATTTCCCTAACTCCTTTACAAGAAAAAAAAAATCATCTGCATCTATTCCTTTGTGTTTGGTATAGATTTTAAGAGACTGAAACAAGGGGTCATCTAGCGTGTTTTACATGTAATGTTTTCAAAAGCAAAGGAATGGTTTAACATGTTGGTGGTTCATTGCCAAGAGCAAGATGAGAAGACCAATACCAGTTTCACGTTGCTGTATGGTAAATATGAAGCAACAGATAGCAATTTGTTGATGTAGCTTAGCACAAAGACTGGAAACAAACAATTCGCCTGGCTGAAGCCGTTGAGTCTAGCTGATTTTGTCTGGCACAAAGTCTTTGAAACTCCAGCCAGGCAGATACTGTTTCGCCTTAATTTTCCTTCTGAGTCCTCATATTTGTCAGACAGCAGTTATATGCAGTGATCCCTAGCGCAGAGTGTGAACAGGCTGGACAGTGAAAGCAGCACCTTTGTTCTTCTCCCTGTGTTCAGGCACACTAGGCAGTGCAGGTTTTGAAGATACTTAGAGCGTAAAACACCGCGCCAATCCAATATTTGTATAGCTAGATCAGGGGGGAAAAGTAGATGGATCTATGCATTTTCATTTCTATGTTGTATTGTGTGAACAGTTAGCAGCAGTGGACTAGCAGTTGCTAGAAGGAGAGATAACGAATCATTTGGAGTAGTCTGACTGCAAACAGTGGTCAAGTGAGTAGGCAAATATTGAAAAGCACTGGGCTTTGCCAATTGGCTTCTCTCTGTCTTTCATTATATTACATCAGGGTTAACACCTGGCAGGAACTTTTTATTGTAATTCCAGTAACAAGTTGCTGTCAACTTGATTAATATCATTCCATGTATTCTGTATGCTCTGCTCTGTGTGTGAGAGAAGATGCAAATAGCAGCACACTATTATATAAGAGCAGTGAAGACCCTGCAGGGCACCAGTTAGCTTAACATTGCAGGGAAATCTTTTACAATCTAATACAAATACCACAATTGGCACATATGCTCTTTTTTGATTACCCTTTTAATAAATCTCAATAGAAAAGCCAAGATCGTAGCAATATCCAGGGTGGCCTTCAACTCTGGTAAGAAAATATAATTTTTTAAATATAATATTCAAGTAGACTTGACTTCAAAGATGTATCTAATTATGTATGAAGTCAACTTTTGGAACCTAAGATTACTCAGAAGCTTCTATGTACTACATTTTAACAATGACACGGCAGACCCGTCCACACATACATGCTTTTCAGCATCCTTTATTAACACTTATCACGGTTGTTGCTACAAACACACTCAGTCAGCTGCAGCTCTGCAGCTCACAGCCCGACTCACATCAACAAAAACATTAGCTCAGGCCCCAGTTCATTGTTTTATGCCGGCGAGGCGTGATTGCGGATGCCGCGCAGGTGTGTCCATCTCACCTGCAGCGGCATCGCAGACCACGCCCCGCCACATATATATAAACCGTTTTTGCAAAATAATTTGATACAGTTGTTGTAGTAGTAGTAGTAGTAGTAGGGTAGTTGTAGATCATCAGCTACATCTCCTTGTCCAAATCTCACCCATGGCTACAGGAAGCTGGCTATTCAAGATGGCTCAACATGCAAAGTAGGGCATTTACCTTTATGAAGGTTTGTGGCTTGATCCCCAATTCCTAAAATAGTAGTTTCCTGAACTGGAATTGATGAAAACACATTTTAAAAATTAAAATTTCTATCTAATTAGTATCAAATGAATGACTCCAGGTTGACAAACACACTGAATGAAAAAAAAAGGGTAGTAGCACGAATACATCATTTATTAGTGATTTAAAAATTTTTTATGTGTATTTATTTGTTCCATTTTGTTTTATCAAGTTTGGAAATCAGTGTTTTCAAGTTAAGTGTACTGCTGCCTTTCCTCAATGTTGTCATCACAGTGAGGAATTCAGCTTATGAATTTAACAATGGGATAGAATGAGCGAATATCCACAGACCAGGTTACATCGGTAAAAATTTGCTTTTGATTGTGCTGCTTATGTGGGGAAATCCAGCTGTCTAAACAAGCCACGTATCTTTTTTTTGTAAGCTGCACGAGACATGGATGACTGAAAAATCAATCTCCTGTGTGTCTTGGCCTTAAGAGAGCTAACTGTTGAAGCGCACACTAGCTGCAGTTGATTGCATCTAGTTTGTAAAGGCTCTGGTCATGACCGTTTAATCAATGTGATAAAGGTTCAATGGATTTTTCCAGTTAATGTAATCCCACAATGAAGCTTAGAAACCAGTGAGCCAGTTTTTCCTTCAAATATCACCTTCCACAGACACATGCTGCTTCCTGTCAGGGAGGTTAGCGTCTAATTTGGACAGGTAAGCAGGTCAATGGAAGGCAAGACTCCATGTGGTGGATATGCTTTCAGTCGAGCAGACAATATAGCTCGATCAAAAGTCCAAAAAGTTGACTAAACTTGTAAAGAATGCAAAATGCATATCATGCATTTCTAATTTATACATAAGCTCATGTAGAAATCGAGAAACACCTCTTACATACTGATGTAACCCCAGCTGCAGCTTTTCATTTAATGTGCAGATATTAGAATCATATCAGTATCATCTAAACCTCAGCAAGAAAGCAAATAAGCATATTTTTCTAAATGAGGAACATTTTAAATGAACATCCCTGAACAATAAATCCTAATTTACCTCAATATTATCCTAATCCAATATTATACCTTATTCTTAACATAAATCACTCTTCCGCTATTATTAAAAATGTTCTGGTGGTGAATCGGCTGTGGCCTTTTTAAAGTTTAACTAGCTGACCTTTAACTGCATTGTCCCCTTCAGGCAGGGAGTTATATTTTAATCATCAGGCAGTGCTGCTTACATGTAGCATCATCCCTAAATGTTTGATCAAAGTTTGGAATCTTGATATTACGAACAAGCCACATCTGTCTATCCATTGATCCATCTATCCACATGTCCATCCGTCCGTCTCTCCAATTTAGGGTGAGAGGGGAAGTACACCCTCAGTAGCTTGCCAGTTTATTACAGACAAATAAACCCTTCCTCATATGGTGTTGTTTTCCCTGGACTGTCAAAATGACCTGTCAAAGTATGGGTTCTACAAGATCTTGCAATGCAACTTGTGGTATCAGTAACAAAGATGTTATCAGTAGATCCTTTAAGCCGGTTACATGAAAGACTCTGTGATCTGCAAAAAATATGGCATTTGGGAAAGTATCTTCCACATGAACGCAAGGCTTCCCAGCAGAACAGTCCCAGAGTGTCACACTGCCTCTGCTGATGTGCCCTCTTACCATAGGTGCGTTCTCTGGTGGACAGGGATCAGCATGGGAACTTTCAATCAGCCTGTGGCATTGGAGACCCATACAAAGCAGGCTGTGAGGCACTGTATGTTGTGACATCTTTCAGTCATAGGCAGCATAAGAGTTTCCAGCAATTTGTGCCACAGTAGCTGTTTTGTGGTACTGGACCAGCCTTTTAAGCTCTCTTGTCCTTTATTAGTACCTAATTTTCTTCTAATATTTCACATATGTAGGCAGTTAGATAGGTGAACAAAATTGGCGAGGGGCAGGAATAAGGTCAATTCATGGAAAAAAGAAACAACAACAAAATACAGAGAACAGGGGAAAACTTGTACTAGTACTAAGTACCAAAGCACTAAGATTTTCTGACAAGTGACAAGAGGAAGTAGGGGAATAAACTGGGGTGACAGATGACTGGACTGGATTACCTGACTGGATGACTGGCGTGCCAAAAAAACTGAGCAAAGGAAGATGTGAAACTGACAGGAACATAAAGAGACCAGGTGGTCGCAGGTGCTATTGTAACAAGACCATTAATGTTATTCCCTTCACCTCTCAGTGGTTTTAAATGGCGGTGCTTTTCTCATATCTTACATTTGAAATGTTTTTTGTTGAACCATTCTCAGTCCATTCTCGTAGTTTTCTTTAAATACAAGACCACAGAGCAATCAAGCATCCTTTTTCTTAAAAAAAAAAAAAGGCCGACGTCATTTGAGGATTAACACAGGACAGTCTGTAGACACTTGCTCCACTTGTGTCCCATCCATGCTGGATCATTTTACTGAGTACTGAGACTGTGCCTCTGAAACTTCCTGAAAGTACAATAAACCCCTTCAGGAGCACTGGAAAAAATGATTAAGACTGACTGGGCTGTGGTGTAGTGCAAGGGAGCAGCAGGTTGGGGAAAAGGTGTCATATTTAGTCACATCTTGTCAAGGGGGCGGAAGGAGGGAATTCATAATGATGCCCTGAAATAGCCAACATGCAAATGTATTAAACATAGAAGCAGCTCATAAAATTTTGGGGCAGTTGATTTGCAGATGTCCCCAGACACTGGAAGCATGTTTTTTAAAAACCACTTCAAGTACTAAATAAAAGGAGACATTTTATTTAATACGCTATAAAACATGTACTCCAATTTTTCTAATACATAAAAGCAAAAATAAAAACATGAAGGCTAGAAGCTATCAGCTGTGTCACATTACCAATCTCTTTTCATACAATGCACATCTTTAATGCACCATGTCAGTGAGACATGATATAAGAAAATCAATTCCACCTCAGCTTCTGCAGATAAAAAGTTTTAATACTGCTTCTTCGAGCACAGCTCAGACCTACGGGTTAAAAATTACCCGAGACCCGCCTGTTGGGTGTGTAATGAACGTTTCTGTGTCTAGTTTTGTAACTTCATTTGTATTAATAAAATCAACAGCAGGCATACTTAAGGCATGTTTCTATTTGTATATAAGGATCGTTTAAGCGTTAAGTTAGTAGCTGTGATATAGTATACAATTTACAGCCCTTGTAGTGATATTGTAATGCCTCACATTTGTTGGTTAATATTATTGATATCAACCTTTATTCAGGGTTAGAATAAATACTAAACTGGAAGAGTTATTATTACTAACTCTTATTAACTGATGTTTTTAATTTTTAATACCTCCCACCACTGACACTGGCATATTCAGAATACCAATTATGGCTCTTGGTGAAGGACTTCAGAGTAATCACAGACCCTTTTTTTCATAGCTTGTGGTACAATATACATGCAGACGTGAAACCAACAGTCAATAATCTTTCTCAACCTCACTCCTTTAAATGAAGACATTTATTCATAGGACAGACACCCTTTTTATTTCTCCTTAAGCCATTTTGATGTGCATTTGTAAACTGATTTTAATGGGCACAGCATGCGGTTGTGAAAATACTCATAAATGTTCAACAAGCACAAAAGACAATGAAGCTAATCAGCTAAAACGCTGTTGAGAGGATTAAACTTCTACACTTTACCAAAAGAAAGTCTTTTGCTCCAGTTATACATAATTTTGAACATCCCTGGCAGACAGTGAAAAATGTGAGGATAAAAGTATGCAAATAGACTAATCTGCACATCTGAGTGTAATATTTCATGGTGAGAACAGCGTTAACCATTAGCTAACATCTTCCTTTTGCTACTGGGGACTTTGCCGAATCTTACACCTGTGTAACTGTTTCTACAAAGTAAAAACACACAGCAATACAAATACACTGACTGTCAGCTTTTATGCTTTAAGTGTTTGGAAGAGCTAGGGGACTTTTTAAGGCTGGTGTTACAGTGCCAGTGTAACTTGCATTCTGGGTCATTGATTAATTACATTTACATTTTTACATTATTTTTAGAACAATTCCATAAGAAGTGTCCTCCTTCATTTGTATTCTGAAGCAGCAGCCAGTACAAATACACTTTGTCTTTAAATGTAGATCTTTGGATACATTTGCCATGGGAATATTCTTATTTTAGTCACAGGTCCTTCTTCATGAAGCTCTCAACTAAATTGAGCAGCAACAAGGTTTCTCCTAGGAACCCTAATTCCCCATCTACATAAATACAAACATGACCATTACATTTTAAAATTATCATTAAATCTACAGTACCAACAAAATAGCAGATACTATAAGCAACTAAAGATGGGATGCTACAGGGAGCTACAAAAACAAGGGCTGGCGTTAGTGCATTAGCAGAGTTAAAGTCATTAGTGTCAGCTCTAATGTACATGTTGTACATCTGGGTGAATATTAATGACTGAGTCGGCTGATAGCCACACAGCTGTGAATAAGTGTGAAGCATGAAATGATACCAATCACATTATGAAAGCATGAGCTAGCTAACCGTGGCAAATTGTATGACATTCCAGCTGCAGTAAATAAGTGATAACAACGGCAAGCTCGCTTTTTATTAGGCTGACTGCGATTGTGATATTTTTAGAAGTATATTTATTTAGTTTTTTGCTGACATGAGGTATAGCAATAGAGTCAACAGCCAGCTTAGGTCTCAGATACACAGGCCTAGTGAATGGTCAGTGACCTCGTGGCAACCACTACGTATGGGGGTACACAGTCACAAGGAAAGTGCTGAACCAAAGACTAGTAGTATTTGCCTTTAAAGTAAAAGACAAGGTTTCAAAAGGTGCGACTTTTACTTTGAAGGCAAACTTGGATACTTGTCACAGTTTCAATACTGCTCGGCAAATAGTTTTTGTCTACCATGCAAATGCCAGGAAACTGTGGCAATCAGGTATCAATGGAAGCAATCACAGGGGGGGTTCTGTGTAGCATCATATACCTCATTGCCACCAATTTTACCTATTGATTGCAAGTGGCCAGTTCTGCCAAGTGTTCAGGGAGCATGCACTTTTCCCTTGCGACCAGTGGTTGCCAGGGGATCGCTGGCTGGTCTCTAAGACTGCATGATTGGGGCCTTAGTCATTTCCGACAGCCTAGCACAAAAACTGAAAACAGGGAAAGACTTGCTCATTAGAAAAGGTAAGAAACTCACCTTCCGGCGCAGCATGTCTAATACTTAATAATTTGTAATGTCTTTACAAGAGCAAGATGTAAAGGACCAAATTCAATTAAGATGAAGCCCAACTGTGCTGAAGGCTGTTTCATATTATTAGTAAGCACATCCTGTGTGTGTTCAAGTCCGCTCTATGGCGTGTGTTATAAGATTTATAGTACATAATATTTGCTTGCAAGTAAGCTTATGATTAAGTTCATTAGAATAAGCATTTAATGAAATTACAAATTTGTAAAACATAATAAAAAGAATACTAGGAAAGAGTAACAGCATATAGCTTTGGCCTGAACTTTAACCTGCACAGTCAACAGCATGCAGTCAGCAAATTAGTACATTTAACCACTGTGACCCTTTGTAATAAAGTTTGGCTTCAGAATTACTAACATTAGTATGCCAGCGACCCTTTTAACCACCTAGGTCTAAGTATTAATTTGGCAGTACATGTCTGCATCACTGTATAAGGGCACTCAAGGATTGGGATGCATGCTGAGGCAGTATATGAGGTAATTAAATCAAAAGACTAATGTTAAGAAGAACATGCGCGGGCCAGGCACCACTTCACAAATGAAAGTGATTGCAGTTGTTAATTGTAAAACAATTTTTTACAAGCCCAGTGGTCATGGAAAATGTAAATGCTGCCGCATTATTCTAATTTTATTTATTTGTTTTTAAATCAGTAAACCTTTTTTTTCCCCCTCTTTTGCACAGGTGAAATTCGGAGAACCGGCGGATCAAGACTCTCAGGAGCTCTTTGGCTTGATTTGTCAGTTTGTGCATGACTTCAAAAGGGCACATGCTGAAGCTGTATGAGTTATAGAGTTATTGCACAGAGTACGTACATTAGTGAGGGCCGAGACTGCAGCGTTGCTTACTAAATGAAACTGATCCATCTTTGATGTGACAATTATAGAAGTTTGAGGTACAGAACTATATGACACAGTGTAACTTAATTAGTTTTTTCAAACTGATGGTTTGATTTTGTTGTTGTTGTTGTTGTTTTTTTGTTGTTTTTTTATATATATATTTCTGAGTTGTAGAGATATTTTATGAGATAATGGACAATGCATTCATTGTAGCAAATCCTGTCCCTGGACAGACTGACTATGTCAAGGAAATCAATTTTGTGAATGCAAACTGATTTATGTCACATTGTATCATATCATAGATTGGTTTGATTTATGTTTACTGACATTTATTTTGAGACGAATCAGCGATGGAGGATGTAAAACCCCTTGGTCGTATCCAACACCCAGTCACGCTGAAGTGTGCTGTGAAATCTCACAGCTCTTTGCTGGCAGAAGCACAACCCCGCCCCCCCAAAAAACCAAACAAACAAACAGACAAA
>VVHJ01032813.1:0-16517 GCA_015107715.1 Tylochromis polylepis | reverse complement strand
AAAGCTTCCGCTTGCAACGCTAGCACAATGTATGGTGGAGGGGGCAGCTGTGCTCGGGGACGAGTCTCTGCTAGGGTAAACACACACACACACACACACACACACACACACACACACACACACACACACACACACACACACACACACACACACACACACACACACAGAGCAGAGGACAGAACATTTTTAAAGATACCCACTGTGACACGCTGCAGTTTGTTTTTGGATTGGGCTAAACATTGCAGCAAACACAGCAGAATAAGAAGGGAGACGAAATTACAGAAAAATGGCAGGGTGTCTGCAGATGAAAACACCACCAAACACCACTCAAGGGTCATTTAGTACAACTACTTTTGTATATTATTGCATATTATACCTTTAATAAATTAAAAGTCACTGTAAAATACTGTAAATACTGTAAAATTAGTCCCTTCATTATGATTGATATGATTGAAGTATATATAAATAGGACCAAGATCAGAGCCTGGAAATAAAAATTTTAAAAAAGGAAAAAAATAAAAACAACAACATATTTTCTAGTCATCAGGGATAATTTTGATAGGAATAGCCAGCTTTCCCAAGACAATATGAAGAGAACCTTCTTGATTCTTGTTCTGCTTTGCAGATTTAAAATCTCCATTTAAGAGCCTCAGCAGGTCCAAAACACCAGATTCAGAAGATTTTTTCTTTTTATGTTGGTGTTTTTTAGTTTTTTTCTTCCTAGCAGCAGCCTTGGATTTAGTGGGAGTTGATGTCCTTTTTACCGTTATGTTTGACTTCTTCTTTGGAGAGGTAGCCTTGATTTGAGCAAGAGTTGTCCTTCGTACTGTTGTTTTAGGTTTCTTGGCTGTAGTAGCCTTAACAGTCTTTGTGGCTGTCACTGTGGCCTTGGTTGAATTTTTTGTCTTGTGAGGGGGCAACTTATGAGCTAACTTATGCTCAGTCTGTTTCTCATCTAGGTTAGAGCTATCTTTGCGAGGCTTTGGCAATTTCTTTGAATCATCTTCTGAAGATTTCACCCCCTCTGGAGCCTTCTTTGTTTCAGGTGCGTCTGCTATAACTGTCTTTTTACGGCCATTGTTTATGTTAAGTAGAGCTGGATCCTTTTTATTGGCCCGATCAGACTGTTTTTGCAGCTGAGGGATTCTAGCAGGCTTTGAGTTGTGAGGTGGTGGCTCCACTTGAAATTTTGTGATTGTTGCCTCTTCTTTATCTTCCTTTAGTCTTGTTTGCTTTGGCTTTGAAATATGTTTTGGTGTCACAGCAGCCCTCCTGCCCTCTGGCTTTTTTGTTTGAGGCTTCACTACAGTTTGAGGTGTAGACTCCGAATTAGCGTTAGGTTTACTTTGGCTGGTCTTCAACTTGACTGCTGATCTTGCTGAAGACTGATTTTTGAATGACCTATTGACTGATTTGAGGTTTGTTGTGTTTTTCACCGATCTATCGGTGGTTGCTGATTGGAGTTTTCTATCTGTCTTAGGGGCAGAATTGTGTTTGTTTGAGAGGAGACTTGGAGTCGGTATGCTTTTGGGAACAGTGGCTTTACTGGTGAGAGACATTTTAGTAGGTATAGCTCTGACCTGAGGCTGAGGTGTTGAGTGCAATGGGACCACAATGACTGTTGTGAGTGAAGGTAGAACCCTTTTTTCTTGGAGCGAACGGGAAATGTGCCTTGTACGTTTCATCTTGTTCAACTCCTGAGCCAGGGCTGTGAAACCATCTATTAGGATCTCTAACCGCCCCTCTAGTCTGCTAAGACGAGCCTCCATATCTGTGTAGCTCTTTTCCAATTCACTAACCCTCTTGTCCTTCTCTAAGGCTGTCTGGAGACTGATAATTTCTTTCAGCTGGGAGCTGAGAAGATTCTGCTGTTTCTCCATACTATGAATGCTGCCCTTCATATCAAGCGTGTTCCTTTCCAGCATGGTCAGCCGTCGGTTAAAGGAGTTCAGGTGAATCCTGAGAAGTTGCTGGAAGCTTGACTGTCTGCTCTCTGGGCTTGGAGTGAAGCGTGGTGGGAGTCTGGACACTGACCTTCTGGGGGTGACTGAGACAACGCCCACCCCAGTTATTTTTGTCGATTGAGTTCTGTGATGCTGCGATGCAGTGAACAGTAAAGCCCTAGTAGGTATAATCTTAGTAACAGGCCAAGGATTTTCAGTGTCATCATCATCTCCACTGCCATTGAGTTCTAATTCTTTATCCCAGTTGAAATTGAATATTATTTCAGGTCCACATCCCATTGGCAGGGAGCCCTCTGTGTGCTTCTCCAGGAATGGGTCCCCACAACTGTCTGCAGATGGCATCTCTTCTCTTAATATCAAAATAGTAAAATCAGGTATGATACAGGCAGGGACTTCATATCACAGTAAATGACAAGATGCGGTGTGTACCCAAGTCACCTTTTCATCTTTGCCAATGGAGTGGCAAAGATTCAATAGCCAGACAGTCCACATAAATGCCACGTCTACATTTATGACCAAAACAACTGATATGTGCAGAAATCACATGAGCCAGCAACTACAATGTTTTTCTACCAGCCAAGCAAAAAAAGTGAAGCAGTATGCAACCTCTGAAAAAGGCTTCCAGAGGTAATGCAAAGGAGAAGAAAGCAAAAGTAAGATATACAGAGGGGAAAAAAAGTCCTATTTCCTATAGACAAACTGTTAATTCTCCTTCAGCATATTTCTTTTCTATAAAAAAATCTATTCTGACTGATGGCATCCTCGTTACCAACGAAGGGAACTGAGCCAACAACAAAGACACAGTATTGTGCCACAGGAGAAATAACCTTAGTGGTCTGTGTCGCATGTGGGACAAAGAAAACTACTAGTAGCAGCAGAATTAACCTCACAATCTGCAAATCAAAACACCCACAATACAACACTTAGAACCACCAGCAGCTCTGTGAGGACACAGTACAAAACCTTAAAGATATATTAGAGATCCCATCCCTCCTTTGATATACTTCAGTCACAAAAACCATGAAAAAAAAGGGAAATGTGAACCACAGACATGCTTATATCCCTCTCCTGTGAATGAAATCAGTCGGTGCTACTGCCAGCCCCTGAAAACCTTTCTGCCGGCCAGCCAGGTAACCCCAAACACTGAGCAGTACTTAGACAACCCTGAGAGGAAGACAAAGAGAAAAATAGAGATAAAAAAAAACAGAAGAGGAGCAACGTACCTTTCACAGCGTCGGCCAGTGAATCCAGGAGGACAGTTGTCACAGGTGGGCTGGCCGTCAGAATCCAGATAGCAGGTCGTAGAGAATCTGTTTGAAAAAAAGAGATGATGATTGAGATTGATCCTGCCCTGCACACAGTTTACTTTAGCATGAAAAAGAACAAAAAAGCTAATCGAAAATCATTTCTGACATAAACTTACTGGTTATTAGAAGAGATTCCAGGGCAGGGACAAGGCTTACAGGCCTGAGCGCCACCCGTAACGGGGTCTCCATAGAAACCATTTTGACAGCGCTCACATCTTGAGCCAGCAGTGTTATGGAGACATTGCTTTAGGTCAGGAAACACATAAAAAAGAGGTGTGATCCATGGAACAGTTGAAGATATGGTACTTATGTTGCCACATGTTGGGATTTGCCAAGAAATAATTTGCACATTCCGTGTCGGAGATCAAAGAAGGCTTGGCACTGACAAAGGCTTCAGCGAGAGGAAGAGTAGCACAGGACCTACCAGACACCTGCCGGTCTCCGGGTCACAGCTGCTAGCATGACCGTTGCAGTCACACCTCTCACAAGTGCCCAGGTAAAGCCCAGAGGTAGTCCGTGTGTACCCTTCGTCACATTCCTGTAGAATGGAAAAAAAATGGAAAAGCACCTCAGGTGAGAGACAAGTGATGACAAACAGGAATATGTCTTTGTTCCACTGCCGGAGCGAGACAGACTACAATTATCGTCAAGCAGTATTATGGAAAAAAATTAAGAGACTTTATTTCTAGCAAGCTTAGACACATCTGTGGTGGCTTTGCTTTCTTTCCTTTGTCAGAATAACTTCAGTAAAATCCAAGGTTGCAAAGTTGCTTGTGCCAATTCAAAACAGCAGTTTGAACAGATTAAAAACCTTATAGTCGTTATCAGAGGATGGAGTTTGCAGTTTCACGTAGAATGAACTACATCCTCCAATCAAAGAAGCTTGAAGCTAGCTAGCCTCAGATGAAGAGCCATTAATGTTTATGGCCTGTCATTCTAGCTTAGATACAATAAACTGATTTAATGGCAGCTGTAGTTCACATGAGAGAAAATATTTCCTGTACAAAACTGCATGTATAAATAATTATGGATTTATTTGTAAAGAGATATTAGTGCAGATTTTTTTTATTTTCCACTACTTTAAACACTCCAAAGCAAAAATGCCTTTCCGTACAACTAATAATAATGAACAAAATCATATATCAATAACCATTAGTTGCAGCTATTAAGTTTTTGTTTTTTCTTTTTTTGTGATCTCATGTAGAATAACCTAGACTATTCCTCTACTCATGTGTACCTGGCAAGACGGTCCTCTGTACCCTTGAGGGCAGGCGCACTCTTCCACCTCCAGAGCACGTTCATACCCAGTTGAGTGAGGAACAGCAACGTCCATCTGGATATCTGAGATACTAAATCACGCATAAAAAAAAAGACGTGAAGCAGCGTGATCCTCTCGGATTAATTTGTGATTTGTAAAATTATTCCACACTCTCTGAGGAAGCTCCCAGCACACCTGCTCTCAGCCAAATTGTCAGCATAGCTGGCCCTGATCATGAAGACAGCAACGTCTGCCAGAGCCATCAGTAGGTGCTCACGAGTACACGGCTGTCCGTCAGCACGACGCCATTCAGACTGTCAGCCAGAGAAAAACAATTAAGCGAAAGTGAAATGTTGATGAAGATTCAGGTTTAGCTAAGGGAAACGCCCCAAAACACTGAAACACACCTCTCGGAAGGTCACAGTGACAGTTTGTGGGACACGTGGGAGCGGTCTGGTTTGAGAGTAGTGTTCCAGGAAGATTCCATTGCCTTGGAGAACCACATCTGGCTGGCCATCAATCACTAGAGAACGCTGAAATGGTTCAAAGCCCACTGTGTAGCGAAGCTCTCCGCCATAAGCCGTCACCTGGTAGCAACATGTTGAAAACAAATACTCATTCGAATAAAAATTAGTTTTATTCATGTAACGCCAAATCATAACATAGGTCATCTAAGAGCACTTTACATAGTAATATCAAGACATCACAATATAGAGAGAAGCACAAATTTCCCTTGAGCAAGTGTTTGGGGACAGTAGAGAGACATCACCAGTTTTTAACAGAAAGAAACTCCCAGGAGAACCAGATTAATGGCTATCTGCTTTGAAAAGGTGAGCATTTCAACAAAACTGAATAGTGGAAAGGCATTTCACCCCTTTGATACTGTGAGGGGAGTCACAAGGCACCCTTGACTGGCTTTGACTGTGAATTCAAGCCAAAGGTCCAAAAGAGCCTCAGTGCCTGGATAAGGGCAGCCTTCTTACTTGACAACATGATGAGGCATGACTGAGCAGGGCAAAAAGAGAAATCACCTTAAACATGTATTTTCTTCTCCTTGTTCCCTGCCTGCTCCTCACTTGGTTGTTGTTTTGTTAGCTTTCCTCACCTTATCTCCCCTGAAGTTCTCAGGCAGGACCCAGTAGTAGATGTCATTAGGGAGACTGGAGAAGAAACGGTAGACAACTTCAGAAGACCCCCTTTGTGAGACGCCTTCAGTGATAGTATTAGTGTTGGCACTATTGGAGAGGGAGAAGAGCTGTCCGTTTACGCCGCCCCGCACCTGAGAGACACAGAAGACAAGTCTGACTGAGCTGTGTGCTGAGCTTTACATGCGCTCACATTTCAACACAGTGTTTGCACATTGCTTCTCACTAGAAGCAATCTAGAACCTGAAACGATTTGCTGATACAGCATGAGTGAACAAACACTGAGTGACGTCACGGTACCAAATATATTCGCCCCTTCTTTTGCCATTCAGAGCTTGGCAGCCCACCTGTTCTCTGTTCCAAGTGGAGCTGGCACACTGTTTGGTGACGCCCATGCAGAAACATTGTAGACAGCCTTCAGCGTTGGACCCTGATAGGTGGAAGAACCCAGGCTTGCATTCGTCACACAGAGCGCCTGCCACATTGTTCTGCAACGTAGGCAAAAAAGGAACTAAACAAACACAATCACATATGTGGTCCATGTGCCTGATAGAGCCCTTCAACCCTTTAATAAAAAATGGCAGCAGAAAAACTTGGCCTTGCAGATTTATAACAACTGATGATTTAAATGTTTACCATACTGCATCCATACCTTACAGCTGCATGGCCCGCTGCTGGAGCTGACAATTCCTCTCTCATCGCACTTGGTAGACGGGTTTGCTGCAGGGACAGACCAGTGGAAAGATCACATATGGAGAAGAAAGTGCACCTGGGAGTGTTCCAGTCACCCTGCATACCTAAGCCATGACCACACACTACAATCTACTGTAACCCCAGGGGGAAAAACTGATGGGAATCATTATACAAGATTTAGTTCTTCACGTAGTCATACGGCTGGATAACTGACTAGTACAACAGGCAAAACAATAATGTAAAGTTCTTTTGATTTCTTTCCTGCATTTGAGAATTTAAACACATGTACTCACAAATAGGAACACATTTTCCATTAGGCAGAAGAGGGTTACCCTGATAACCGGGAGCACATCTGGAAAACAAAACAAAACAAAAAAAAAGAGATATAGATATATTTGGCATATTGGAGAAACCGCCTGTTTAATATTGCACCATACAATACTACAGTCATTGTTGCAAACAGTCCCAAGAGAGTCATACAACTTAATTCATATCCGTACAGGTTCTTAATTACGCTCAGTGATAAGGTACAGGTAATGATATACGTTTCCTCACTTTTCACAGCGTCTTCCTGTATAGCCGGGCCTGCATGCATCACATGTTGGCTGTTGGTCAATGTTCAGGAAGCAGGTGTCAGAGAACCTACAAGGTCCACAGGAAGAGTAATGACTCAAAACCTAGGAGCAGCAGCTTAATGAGTAGCATGTGAAATGCATAAAACTGCATTCGGCTATCTGAATGCACTACTCTCACTTGAGTAGTGAGACAGCTCAGCTTATTTACCAGTGAACCCTTGTTTGAAGACCGTTTCCACATGCATTAGTCTTCCATATTGAACTGTAGATGTGTTTCAGCATTTGTCTGTGACCTTACCGTCGTGATGTCTCAGTGTATGGGCAAGGGCAGGGCTTGCAGTCATCAGGGCGGCCTCGGCTTGGGTCACCAAAGTAGCCAGGACGACACTTGTCGCACTGAGGGCCCTCTGTGTTGTGCTGGCAGCTCTGTGGTTAGGAGAACACACAGTCAATTCACTCACACAGCTGTCACTCAAAGTACATTTGACATTTTCGAGAATAGTTTTGGTTTTTGCTATTGTTGAGAATTCAATGAGAAGAGTGACACTATTGTTAATGACTCTACCAATAAAACTGGACCCAAGCATTTATTAACATAAAGACTGGAATCATGGGGAAACCACCTTGCAATCCACAATCCAATGAGTATTTTTTTAAATATCATAACTAGCAAGTTTGGGTTTTGCAGGGAATAATATGCTGGAACTGTTTCTTAGCCTTCTTGTTCCATTATGCATCCCCCCATGAAACCAACTTCTGACTATTTTCATGTTTGTATCAAAAGGTGTTACTTGTATAGGTGCTGGTAGTGAGACTCCATAAGCCTTTAGAAAGGGCTAAGCAACCTATTTTGTCCTGTTTTTGTTTTATAACCTAAGCTAAACAAATCCTCCTCTAATGCTAGTGTTATATTTCCTGTACAGACACAATTGACTGTCTCAGTTTTTTTGTTTTGTTTTGTTTTGTTTTACCAGACATTGCCCGCTGATTGGATCACAGGCAGTGGCATGTCCATTACAATTACAACCAGCGCAGGTTCCCAGATAGTAGCCACCAGGAACACGCTCGAAACCAGCAGAGCACATCTCACAAGACAGGCCCGTGTATCCAGGAGGACATCTGGGAAAGATTAAAATACGAATTATCAAGCATGGTTTTCATAATGAAACCATGATGAGGCAAATTACAAAACTTTGTGGTAAATAAAAAACAGCCGACTGAAAAACAGATTTTTTTTGTTGTTGTTGTTGCTGCATTAGACACAAATGAGACTTAGATGGGAGAATTATACATAATCACCAAAGTAAAGACGTAAAATTAGCTCTTGCAATGAAATAACCCATTTATTACTGTATTCTCGTGCAGTGCTCTTTACTCTACACATGCACACACTGGAGAAACCCAACAGACTGGTCGTTTCCTCCTTCTCACTTAACCTACCTGCATTCTTCAACGTCCTTAGCATGACCCAAAATGCTGAATTCCACAGTCGTGGTATCCATGACAATGTCACTGAGTGCCACACTGACCATGTGGTTGTCATAGATGGTGCGGATGCTGATGCTTTCCAGGTTGGCCAAGGTCATCATCAACTCATCCCGGGTCACAGAACGACCACTGGAGTGCTGCCAGTTGTCCTACAAAGTTAACAAGCAGGTTAAATGGCATAATGCACGTGGACATGCTTAATTCATTTTTACTTTTGATCATTATTAGATTATAACTCTGTCATGACCTATAAAATCTTTCTACATTTTCAAAAATGCATATAATCATTACATCATTACAAAGTTACCACAGGATTGTGCAGAATTTGAACCAGAGCCCTTACTTCAGTGAATCTGATCTCCTTCTGGTTGACCACATTGGGAGGGGTGCCATTGCCTCTGCGGTACACAAGCCTGCGCCCATTTCCAACCAGCATCACATCTGGCTTCTCTACAGGCTCGGACAATCCGCGTGCTAGTATGTACCGTACCTTGAACTTCAATGATCCTCCATAGGAATCGATCTAAAACCAAATGGAATGGTTAGCACGAATAAGTGTGTGTGTATAAGGTCATTAAAATGAGACTTGTGAATTATTTTCTCCTTACTTTATTGCCCAGGAACTGGCGAGGCAAGGTCCAGAAGGAGTCGAGGTTAAGGAAACGACGTGAGAGGTCGACAAGCTGGAACTCTTCCATCTCCGGGTTAATAAGGAGCTGAGTGGAGGAAAGAGGAGGAGTACCTGGCCTCGATGGGTAGGTAACATTCACTCCTGGAATTGACAAGTTCAGATTTATTTTATGTTAGCTCTTGATGTTAGGACTACAAGTTTGAAAGGTATTTCAGCTGACAGTTTATTTGTTCTGTTAGCTTTAAATCAGATGTATATGCATTAAAAGCTTTTTTGCCTTTGAAGTTTTCCTCCTCTGTGAAACGCAGACTGATATGGTTGCGATAACGTCCAGTGCTCTTGCAATTTTTAGAGATTCCAGCGCAGAAGCAGGACAAACAGCGGCCATTCACGCTAAAGTGACCATCAGGACAGTTGCCTGGAAAGAAAAAGTGGATATAACTTAACTACAGTTATCCTACAGTTTCTAAGTTACATAACTTAAGGTTTGTTGTTAAAACTGTAGTCATGTTGACTCTGGGCCGAAGGGACGTATCCGTACCTGGGTTTGGATTTGAAATAAGAGTTAACACTCCGTCTGGGATGCCAAACACCAACCCTTTAGCATTAATGGCCTCGCATGTGTACGCCCCCTGATCTGACTCCTTCACATCACGAATAATTAGAGTGCCACGGCCATTATCACTGGTCACGGTAATCCTGAGAATACAGAAATAAAGCACCACTGGAATAAGATAAAGAGCTTTCTTTTACATCTCAGTTACAGTCTTAGAAAACATCGTTAGACAAAAATCCATAAATTTTAAATGTAATTGCCCAAACCACACACGCAGTCTATGCCTAGAGTGAACATTTGGAAACTGCAACATCTGGAGCTGGAGTACACCACAAATATGTTGGTAATTACAATCATGGGCCTAAACATGAAGAATCAAAGTCTGAGAAGATCAGCTACACTGTCAACAGCCTCCTCACCTGAAATTGTATCACAGAGGAAAATACCTTGACAGAGATTTTCAAATCTTCAGAGACTACTGCAGATGACTTACGCAACACTAGCTTTTATCAGATAAAGAAATTTTGTTGGAAACAGACTGACTAAAAAATAACATCAACAAACTCCAATTCATAGATATTTGAGGCCATTCTGACTTGTGTTTTCTCTAAACTCTGAATTATTATGAGGTTAAGAATTTCTGAATGTGTACACTAAATTAGATTTGATTACAGACCTGATGAACAAAAATCACAGAGGTGGGGAATTTCCTATCAACCCACCTGTTGCTGGTTGGAATGTGTCCCCAATTGAGTCTCCAGGTGATAATGGGTGTTGGCACTCCAACAGCTTGACAGGTGAATGTTACCGTGGCTCCCCGTGCAACCTGAATTGACTCTTCTGGGGGGCTTGTTACAGCAGGAGGTGCTGAGAAGAGTCAAAAAAGAAAAAAAAATACAGTTTCAACTGCCGAATAAATGCACATTTACAAAACAGCTGGCATGTCACTGGAATTTGACGAGCCAGTGAAGCTCATAAAGGCAGAGGAAGTAAAATTCTCTGCTATGGACAGACAATTTTCTTTGAGTTCAGGGATGGAGGGTTCACAAAAAGCTCTGTGTCTCACTGAATACATATGAAAAGAGCCTGTTTCACAGCAAATTAGGCAACGTGTACAAAGGAAGTGATCTAAAGAGTAGAGTCAGAGAAGTGATTTGCATGAAAATATGAAAGAAAGGAGTAAAATATGTATGAGAATGAGTCTGTTAACAGGCAGATGTGGACAGGCATTGGAGTGAGACTTACTGCAGCCATACTCATCGGACCGGTCTTCACAGTCTGGCTCTTCATCACACTGGTAACTAGCTGGGATACAGGTGTTATCACTCAGGCATTCAAACTGCTCAGGAGCACACCTGTCATCAGGGCCCTTGGAGGCTGTAGTGATGACAAGATGAAAAGTAATAGCAAATTTATAAACATAAACAGCAGCTTCGAATCAAGGTCAGAAAGGCTCATAGTAATTGCTTAACACCAGCAACCGATAAACTAAACTGAAACCAATCAATTTTAGCATTATGGGAAAGGTGCTACCCCACCTCTTGCCCTATGGTAGCTGGGATAGACTCCTTACCCCGATATGGATGGATGGATAGATGGATGGAAAGGTGCTTTTATGCAGAGTCAAATAAGATGGTAAATACCACTATTTTTTGGATTTAATATATGAACCTGAAGGTGTTAATTAGCCTCACTCAACATAAAGAATTATAAAAGAAGGACACCTATCATGGATCTATCCTCCGAGCCTTAATTAAATTATTTGCTTAATATGTACGCACAAAAAAACCCCACTGATGGGCTTTTATCTTTTTCTTCATCCAGGTCACATTCACAGGAAAGTGACTTATTCTCAGTGGCCATACATACAATTGTGGAAGGCCTATGATTTGTTCCTTCTTTGTAAATAAGTGTGCTCATGTTCACACAAGTATTTTCTTCTGCTTAACCAATTCTGGGATATGGGGGGGCTGAAGCCTATCCCAGCTGTCACAGGGCGAGCAGCAGGGTACACACTGGAGAGGCCACCAATCTGTCCCAGGGGTAACCATAGAGACAGAAAATCATTCACACCTACAGTCAGTTTAGAATAACCGATTAACCTAACCCCATGCATGTCTTTGGAGTGTGGGAAGAAGTCCGAGTGTCTGGAGATAGCTAACGCAGAAATGGGAAAAAAAAATGCAAACTCCACACAAAACACCCCAGATGGAATTTGAACCCAGGACATTCACGCTGCGGCGACTGTGCTAACCACTGCACTACTGTACCACTCACACTAGTATTTGAAATAATAATATGACTTAACAAATCCAAAATTAGATTAAACATTGTTGTTTAAATTTAAGAGGCAGACATCAGAGAGGTAGGGAGCTTTACACTGAGCTTGTGTTTAGAAAGGGAGGGACCATAGTTCTAATTATTCCTTTAAGACAGAGTTTTACTATCTCACAAAAGAAATGGAGACTTACGGCAGTCGGTTTCATCTGAGTTATCCTCACAGTCATTGTCTCCATCACAGCGCCAAAGTTTGAGTGCGCAGCGACCGTTTTTACACTTGAACTCATTGGGTTCACAGGGAGATGGAGTACCTGTAAAAAAGGCAAGAGGCTGATTAGGGATCATGTTGCTCTCTGGGACTGTTCACATGTACCCGTCTGTGTTACTCACCACATCTAAACTCGTCGCTTCCATCTGAGCAGTCCCGCTGACCGTCACAGATATAGTCACGAGGTATACACTCTCCAGTCTGACATGTAGCCTGATCCACTCTGCAGGGTCCAGGTGGGCTGGGGGGACGCACTTCCTTCTGGGTTGTATTGACTGTGGTGACAGGGGTTGTGATGATCGGAATAATTGGCCCTATTGGGCGTGACACAAATCTGTGATTAGGCCTATGCAAAAATGTACACAACTTACAGGTGCTAGTTAATGTCTCACACATCAAACAGCCATTATTCCAGCATATAGCTGACCATGCTAAACTGCCAACCAGTCACAATGAAGCCGCTCACCACAATCGAGCTCATCACTCATGTCTCTGCAGTCTTGTCGGTTGTCACACAGGTATTCCATTAGGATACATGTCCCATCACCACACCTGTGCTCATCTGGCATGCAGGGTCTCACACTGGGGGTTACTATGAGATGCAGAGGGGAAGCAGGGGGATGGTGAAGGATCAAAGACATGCAAGTGTTGACTATGGTACAGCCAAGAAACTACCTAATGACATACCAAAGCACAAAAAACACGGAAAGTTTAAAAAAAAAAATCAAATCAAATTTAAAAAAATCCTCCTGGAACTCTACTGCAGTGAGAGCAACTCAGAAGTGTTGTAAAGATTACTAAAATTTGAAAGCTTTGTGATAATTAAGGAGCTTTTTAAGAACATTACAAGATTTTCATTTGTGTGTGTTTTCTGGTAACCATAAAATGTACCGTAAGCTCAAACCAACATGGCAGCTATACAATAAATACACAGTAGACTGAAACACAAAGTAAATATACAAATTAAACTAAACACATGTTAGACAGATTACATTAGACGGGCAAGACAACACTGGACAGACTAGACTAGAGAACAAAAAAAAAAAGAGATAGACACAAACTAAATGACAAAGAGTAGATTAGACTAGGCTAGACAGGTACAAAAAAATAGAACAGACAATTTGATACAGACTAAGAAAGAAATACAAGATTGGACAAGAAAGGCTAAATAATGCGCAAACAAAGAGCAGATTGAACAAATACTAAACAGAGACTACAGTGAACACAGGCTACAAATACTTTGTAAGAATAGATTAGACACTGAAACACAAAGACAGCAAAACGAGGCAGACAGATAAATGATAATGCTGTCACCTTAGTAAACAAATAAAAGATAAAGTAATAAATTTAGCTCTTTTAGTTGCCATGTCTGTATAGACAGTTTTATGGAACTGGTGGGAAAAATTAAAGAAGCTGTTCCTAATCACACCCATGCCATGCAAAGGTACTGTATACTCACTGGGCACTACCGGACTTCAAAGACCAAACTCAGAAGTAGACTCAAAGTCTACTTGACACTTCTGTGCTTCCATGCAAAACATTCCTCAGACAACATGACTTGTACACATCAAATTAAAGACGCAAATGCTCAACTGCTCGTTCTAAATGCACTACAGTTTCTAAGGTACAGTTGGCAAAGTCACCATGCAGCAGGCATGGCAAAATACAAACCTGGGTCTGCTGCATGCTCCGCTGAAGGCAAAGGTTCAGCTATGAACCAGAGGGACATGTTAAGGTAACTGCCTACCCCTCTGGTATACAGCAAACTCTTGGGTAACAGCGGCACCTGTTTCAATACTTCTTGAGGTCTTACCTACGCCAAGCTGTCTGAACTGAAAGCCCTGGACTGATGTGCTGTAGGAAGCAATTGCTCCTTCCTTCACCACGCTGTACAGCACGCTGCGGATCTGTTCCTCATTGGCGTTGTTTTCAGAGCCCACATCTATTTCCACAAATACATCGACGCCATCCTCTCTTATCTCCTTTCTGCAAAGACCAAAAGAAGGCCCGGTGAGCCAACAGACTGTGTGGCATGCACTGCATATGGTAAACAATAAAGCCTGTTAAAAGCAAAGTTTCTCTCTGGCTGTCCTAGAAAGGACTTACTTATTGTTGCTGTATTACTGACTGAATGTCTACAATGCTGCTGGCCTACTGGCCTTGGGTAATATGGAAAAACAGGAAGAAATATCACCTGGCAAGGTAAGAATATCCAGGCAACAGAACACAGCTACTTTAAGTGTCACAAATCAATACTTAAATAATATTGTGTATGTTCTTACTTAACAAGGATCACACTGACTGTCTGGACACCTGGAATCTTGTTGTACTCTGACTCCAGCTGTGGAGGGAAAATACATTTTCAGTCACGCATTCTTAAATGACCAAAGTCATAAATAAAATGTCTTTCACCTTATAAGGCAGTAACAGTCTTATCATACTGTACAAGAGCACTATTTAGCACAGTTTATTAGAACAGGACATACCGTGTCCACCACTGCTTCAGAAAGCTCGATAAATTCACGAGAGAAGATTTCTTCGAATTCGGGACCATAGACCAGGGAGGTGAAGTTGACAGAAGCTCTGTAATAAACTAGAAACACAAAGTGGGGAGAATTATCTGTTAGTTAAACTGCACAATAACAGACAAAACACAGCAGGCTCAGGATTATTGTCAGGTGTGCATGTTATAAGCTGCATTCAAGTCTCTCTTGTCACGGTCACTGTGATGTGGGACTCTCTTCCTCAGGAAAGCCTCTGGTTAAATGTTTCAGAAAGTAAAAACTGAAAAGTACGACTGTGGCTTAAGTGAGAGCCACATACAA
The DNA here is from genome assembly GCA_015107715.1 of Tylochromis polylepis. Lineage (NCBI taxonomy): Eukaryota > Metazoa > Chordata > Actinopteri > Cichliformes > Cichlidae > Tylochromis > Tylochromis polylepis. The sequence goes on along the minus strand of VVHJ01032813.1, from coordinate 1,527 downwards.
ATTATAGCATCTATTTTTATATCTCAACTGTGACTGTGTCTGTGACCAACAACCGACACACACTAATACAGTCACACTCTGCCTCCACATACTCAAAAATAACCATTAAATTGTACTATCAAGGCATTTCGTCTCTTTTGTGCGTGTCATTCTGTGGGTCACAGACATGGAAATAAATAATCCAACATGTTTAAACGTATTTAAATAGTGACACACAGAGGGTGATAAAGCACCCGTTTCTTGCAATGATAGAAATGAGTTACAAATACACATAATACTCAGGACATTCAGTATAACAGGGCCAAAAGTTTGCATCAGATCTCCTGACTGAACGCTGATGATATCACAGACTTGGAAGGTCAGTAGGAGTAAAGTCAGCATCAATACTGTGCCAGCAGCTGCGGAGGAAGAAGAAGAGGATCCTCTGTGAATGACTCTAGAAGAAGGCTTCAACATTCCCTCCTCATGTCATACATATATGAGACTGGAAGGCTGGAAAGCAGTGTAAGGGGTCAGAGGATTACACCAATGGCCTGCTTAGACTCCATGTTCATGTAGTTCAGCAGTTAAAAACAGAACACTTTGCATTCAGATGTGGCAAACAGAAGCTGCAGTTAAATCTACATTATCTATTGTCTCTGTTAAAAGTGTTCTGGAGTAAGACACTGAACCAAGAAAGTTGTTACACTGTGGTTAAACCTGCCTTAAAAATCACTCTAAAAAAAATGCCGTGTATGAAAGAAGAAAAACACTCACGCATCTGCTATGTGACAGGCTATCAAGAGTTTTTATGCAATGCAAGCAAGTATTTAAATTAGGTATTACAACGCTGAGAACATAACAGACGTTCCTGCAGTGATACCGTGCAATGACTTCAGCGATTTTCAAATAGTTCAAGAAAGCTTCATATTAAACTTACTAAGTTGCGAAGAGCAGAGCACCTCAGACGACAACGCAAGAAGAAAGAACGGACAAGGACCCTTTTCTACAGCAACCCATTCCGATTTGTTAAGGGCCTTTTCATTGAAGAGAAGAGTGGGAGCCTCAAAATGCCAAGAAAAGACCTGGAAGAACATCTGAGGAAAACTTATTCTGAGGATCGGAGGCACGAGCCAGTTACCATTCCGAGTGACATGCCACCTATTCAGGCACCTGAACACCAAATGGACATAAGGCCACCCACACACGCTGAGGTAGAGAAGACCGTGAAGCAGGCAAGAGCAGCATCGGCCCCAGGACCCAATGGCATTTCATATAGGCTTTATAAAAACACCCCTCGAGTCCTCAAATATCTGTGGAAGATGATGAAGGTAGCATGGCAGAAAGGAGTGATTCCAAGGGCTTGGAAAAGAGCAGGAGGTATTCTAATCCCTAAGGAGAAGAACTCCTCATCCATCAGCCAGTTTCGCCAGATTAGCCTGCTGAATGTAGAGGGAAAGATCTTCTTCAGTGTCTTGGCCCAAAGACTATCTACTTTCTTGCAAAGAAATGAATATGTTGATATATCAGTGCAGAAAGCCGGTATCC
>VVHJ01032812.1:7020-29331 GCA_015107715.1 Tylochromis polylepis | reverse complement strand
TTGTAATTATAGCTTCTTCTTTTTTTTTTTTTTCCTCTTTAATATTATTTTGTAAGAGGCTTTGTTGAATTAAAGCAGTTAAGGGTCTTTGACTATTAGTGTTGTATCTTTTTTTCTCCCCCCCATGTAGCCCTCAGCCTGTTCCTCATGTCTGTTAACATAAAGACACCTGTAGTGGTGGAAAACATCACACTGATGTGCCTGAGAATCCTGCAAAAGCTGATTAAGCCCCCTGCTCCCACTAGCAAGAAGAACAAGGTAAATATTTTGTAACTCTGCAATTCATTTCTCAGAGTTGGTTTTCATCCAACTTGAAAGAGAGGAAAAGGAAACCATAATTAATGTGGTATGTAGAAGACAAACATCTGAATCTGTTTTATTTACTGTTGTCTTAGAGAAAATTTGTCACAGACACTCTTCCCCAAGTAGTCAAAACCCTTTGTGATAGTTCCTGATACATTTGGTGACTCATAAGATGTAAGCAATATCAACCCACGGAAGTGTTGGTAAACATTGTCTTCAACCCCAAATACGTTGGAGCTGGGTGTCTGGGTAAAAATTACTCTTTTGTGTAAAAAAACAAAAAACAAAAAAAAAACAAAAGAAAAGAAAAGAAGAAGTTGTATTCAGTCACAGCTGTTAGTGGACATGAAAAGATAAAGCCTTAGTGAATAGATTTGAGAAAGGATTATTGAAGAGTGTGTCTGGCAGCCATTAACAGGACTGGTTTTCGCTGCATGTTTAAAATGGATACATTTAAGCATCTATGTTGTGTCAGTTACCACTTGGTTGTATCATGCCACTTAACAAAGTTATGTGTGTTTTCTGTTTAAAGGATGCTGCTATTGAGTCTCTGACTACAGTCAGGCCCTACAGTAATGAAATCCATGCCCAGGCCCAACTCTGGCTCAAAAAAGATCCCAAAGCATCTTATGAGGCCTGGAAAAAGTGTCTTCCAGCAAGATGTAAGTACCATGTCTGAACAATTTACATTACCTGAGTGCCACAGGTTTATTCGTTTATTCTATTGAATAAAATAGGAGCACTTGATAAATTTCTCATTGTTGTCTATCACAGGTCAGGAAACGATGACAAAACCGCAGGGCAAGGCTGAGTTACGGAAACAGTATCTGCTTGAGAAGTATGTGTGGAAGTGGAAGCAGTTCATGAGGTCTAGAAAAGGAGAAGGCCTTTTCCCACGCCTGCTCAAACTGAGCCACAACAACTGGCTGCGACAGGTAATAATTTAAAAAAAGAAAAAAAGAAAAAAAATCACTACAATGTTGTTCGCTGTTTGGGTTAGTTCACAAACTGGTAAATGCAACTTCTTAAAAAATGCTAACCTTAGCACTCCTTTTTGCAGGTTCTTTTCACTCCTGCCACCCAGGCTGCAAGACAGGCAGCTTGCACTATCGTGGAGGCACTTACCACAATCCCCAGCCGCAAGCAACAGGTCCTGGACCTGCTCACCAGGTATGACTCTCAACAGAAAGCCTGCAAGTCTTACAGATATGACATGCTCTATTATGAATTTCCTATACATAAATTAGATTAATAATCCTAATGAACTTGGATATACCTAGCAGTATAGCATAACTAATTAAAGATGAATAGCTATTATCATGTATTTCCATGATTTTATACTTGGAGAAAAATGGATTATCAGGCAGCAAAATAATATTATTTTTAAATACTTTACAGATAAAGTGTTAAAGAAGAATAAATGTGGTGCTTAATATTGTAAACGAAACAAAATGTGTCCAGCAGCTCACTTGTTGCTTAGTTTCTCAAGCAAAAGTATGAAAACTGTTAAAGTGATCAAAAAAAGTCTTTCTTTAAGTTATCTGGATGAACTGAGTGTGGCTGGAGAGTGTGCAGTGGAGTATCTGGGTTTGTACCAGAAGCTGATTAAGCCAACACACTGGAAGATTTATCTGGCTGCCCGGGGAGTCCTGCCCTACATTGGCAACCTGATCACCAAGGTATTATTTTTAACCTTCAAAGAATGTAATTTTATAGTCGGATAAACACTGATGTTTTTAATTTAATATCTTCATGGTCCTCTTCTTTTCCCAATTTAAACCAACTCAAGTGTCACTAGATAATTAGAAGTACTCCTATGTCAGTATCTTATTTTGTTTATTGCTCTGATCAGGAAATAGCCAATCTGTTGGCTCTAGAGGAGGCTACACTGAGCACAGACTTGCAGCAAGGCTACGCCCTCAAGAGCTTGACTGGTATGTTAGGTTCCATCTTTAGATTTTCAGATCAAGTGGTACAGATTACTTTTATACCACAAGTAAAGTTGCAGCTAATTCATTAATCAGACTTTCCTGAATATTTGTTTGGTTATGTGTGTGTCTTTTGTAGGATTGCTGTCATCTTTTGTGGAAGTGGAGTCCATTAAGCGGCATTTCAAAAGTAGGTTGGTCGGCACGGTGCTTAATGGTTATCTGTGCCTGAGGAAGTTGGTGGTTCAGCGAACCAAACTCATTGATGAAACTCAAGATATGCTACTTGAGATGCTGGAGGACATGACGACAGGTGGGCATTGACAATAATTATAAATTTAATGATGTTTTTGAAAAGATAATAATATTCTAATTCAGTAAATTGAATATTGTACATATTGTGCTAAATATTTTTTTTAAATGTATGTCTTGTATTGCTCATAGGAACCGAGTCTGAAACCAAAGCTTTCATGGCAGTGTGCATAGAGACTGCAAAGCGGTACAACCTGGATGACTACAGAACACCTGTGTTCATTTTTGAGAGACTTTGCAGCATCATCTACCCTGTGAGTTGCCTTTACTTCAATTAGAGCTGCAACAAATAATCTGTCTTGAATTTTAAGATAATGTTCACTAATTTTCATTAAGTCATACAAGCAATTTTCATTTGACTGATTCAAGGCTTTCAAGTGGAACATCCTGCTGCTTTTCTTGACATTTGAGATTACTGATCGAGTAATAAGAAGTAATTATATACAAATATATTTAGATTGAGTATAGTTTGTGTTTTAACACTCATTCTTTGAGTTGTGAGTAAAGACGAAGAAGTGACGTGCTTATGTAATTTTGGAAACTTTTGAAGCAGAATTTATCTTCATCTGGAGCATTTGTTTCATTTGCTGTCTAGGAAGAGAATGAGGTGACAGAGTTCTTTGTGACCCTGGAAAAGGATCCTCAGCAAGAGGACTTCTTGCAGGGTCGCATGCCAGGAAATCCCTACAGCAGCAATGAGCCCGGCATCGGTCCTCTGATGAGGGACATCAAAAACAAGATCTGCCAAGACTGCGACCTGGTGGCTCTTCTTGAAGACGACAGTGGCATGGAGGTAAAGTAACCTTACATTTGAGTTGCTTTGAATGTTTCTTTTTCTTGTGAAATTATAAAAGATGACACAGTTCAAGGAAAATTTACTAGACGCTGGCGTAATTTATTTATTTATTTTTTCTAGCTTCTGGTAAACAACAAAATCATTAGTTTGGATCTGTCAGTGGCAGAGGTCTATAAGAAGGTGTGGTGTCCTACAAATGAGGTGAGAATCAGTTTGTCTATGAATTAATTACAGTTTTAAAAACATTTGGAATTATACAAATTGTCATGAAATGCTTACAGTCCTTTAAAGAATTAATGGTACTCTTTGCATCCCCCCCCCACACACACACACCACCACCACCAAAAGGGTGAGCCAATGAGAATCATCTATCGCATGAGAGGACTACTTGGAGATGCTACTGAGGAGTTCATAGAGTCACTGGATTCAACTACAGGTTTGATTTGTTTTTAACTTGATGTATCTTCATAATTAGGGTTGTTCTCGTTTATTTGAGATCTATCAGGTTTTGCCCTTAATATAATTATTGCTGTATGCATTCTTGGCCATCATATCTACATGTATGCACAGAATGAGATGCAAAATGTTTTAATTAACTTCATTACAGATGAGGAGGAGGATGATGAAGAAGTGTACAAGATGGCAGGAGTGATGGCACAGTGCGGAGGACTCGAGTGTATGCTAAACCGGCTGTCTGGAATCAAAGACTTTAAACAAGGAAGACATCTGCTCACCGTAAGACAGAATTTTTATGTCAGAAAGCGTTTTGAAATAATAGCGTTCTTTATTCTCCAATCATCAATGCAAACTGTAACTTATTTGCCATTTTAACTTTAAACTCTTCTTTGAATTATTAAAAACACATTCTGGTCATCTATCTAGTGTGTGTGTGTGTGTATGTGTGTGTGTGTGTGTATATGTATATATAGTATATATAGATATAGATAGATATATATCTATATAGAGATATATATCTATCTCTATATAGATATATATATCTCATTTAGAATTAAATTCATATAGTGCCTTAAATTAGAATTAAAAATCTTTTTTTTTTTCCTTCCTCAGGTTTTGCTGAAGTTGTTCAGTTACTGTGTGAAGGTGAAGATCAATAGGCAACAGCTTGTAAAACCAGAGATGAACACACTCAACGTCATGCTGGGAACTCTAAACTTGGTGAGTCTTATGCTGATTGTTGTGATTCAGTTTCCAGATTTTGTTTGTTTGTGTGTGTGTGTGTATATATATATATATATATATATATATATATATATATATATATATATATATATCATATGATGTCATATGCTCGACCGTCCTTTCCTTCAGAACTGCTTTAATTATTTATGGCACAGATTCAGCAAGGTGCTGGAAACATTCCTCAGATAGTGTGGTCCATATTTACATGACAGCATCACACAGTTGCTGCACGTCCATGATGTGAATCTCCTGTTCCACCACATTACAAAGGTGCTCTATTAGATTGAGATCTGGTGACTGTGAAGGCCATTTGAGTACAGTGAAGCTCGTTTGAGATTATTTAAGCTTTGTGACATATCACATATCCTGCCAGGAGCAGATATCAGACCTGTCAGTGGGTACACTGGTCATAAAGGGATGGACATGGTCAGCAAAAATACTTTCTGTGCTTTAGTGCTTAGCTGGCACTAAAGGGCCCAAAATGTTCCTGGAAATTATCGCCAACACCATTGCACCACCAGCAGCCTGACCTGTTGATTCAAAGAAGGATGAATTCATGTTGTTTACACCAAATTCTGACACTACAATTTGAATGCTAAAGCAGAAATCGAGACTCATCAGACCATGAAATACTCAGATCAGCCCGCCTGGTACCCACAACCATGCAACGTTCAAAGTCTCTTAAATCACCTTACGTCTCCATTCTGATGCTCAGTTTGAATGTCAGCAGGTCGTCCTGACCATGTCTACTAAATGCATTACCAAAGCAGGTAAATAACAGAAGCCTCGCAGAAAAAAAAGAATGATAACGGCTATTCAGTTGACATTGATACTAGTCTTCAGGTTTCATGTCCCTTACAGAGTCTCATTGTTGAAAGTAGAAGTGATTATGTCTGCTTTCTAACAAAGGCAAACAAAACAAATACCAACAAAGCACAGGGACAACAACTGCACATCAATCAGCCTGCTGTGATTCGTGGAGGCTACAATAGTGCTTGAGGAGCAGAGACGATTAACTGACCTCTAGCCCAGTCTTAGTGAGTCTGTGTTACCCATAATATCTTGTTACAGAGATCTCCCCGTCACATCTCAGGAGCAATTTCTAAATACCTGTGACAGTGGCCTTCACAGTTTCGCCGTGGCCAAGATGACAGTAAGGGAAAGCACAGACAGTGCTGTGACTGGCAGCCAGGTCTTTCTGTTCACTGAAAGAACAGTGGGAATAGAAAATAACAATGTTGCATTACACTTTCTGTTATCTCATCATCAGGTGTGGCAAACCTTTTTCTTCAGGGGTTCATACCCACCTGCAAAAGCACACCTGAGTGCTCTTCACACATTAACCATTAACAGTATAACTGTTATGTATATAGTTGCCTGTTTCCACAGCTACTGTTTCATATACGAGACCTTTATGTTACACACATGGGGTCTGTGTGTTATTTGCATGACATTACCCCCTCAGCCAGGGGGCTTCTGTATGGTGGTATTAACTCTAGCGTCTGACTGTCTGCACCATAATGAGGGAAGCATTGAAGGAGATTGCATGATCGTGGGTGTAGGAGGACATCGGGTATAATGTTCCCCACCTCTAGCTGTGCACAGCACATGAAACAAATGGAGTTCTAGCACACTGATGATGCACACATACGGTACAGGCACTATAGAACACTTGGAATGCAGAGATGCTAGATGACGAGACACCTGTTTCGTGGCTTTGGCCGTGAGACCCTGTGGAGCTGTTGCAGCTGCGAACAGTAATAAGAAAGGTATTGGTACATGTCAGGAAAACTCAAGCAGATCCAATTTTCAAAGACTACAAATTAGCTCCTCTGACTTTGCCAGTGTTAGCAACATGCACCAACTAACAAAACATAAAAGAAATATGCCACAGAGGTTTCAGGAGCTAACTATGTTCATTGTAGCTTACCTGGTCCTCATTCATTAACACTTTACTGATAGTATCATAATAACTGAGATAATGACAAATTACAGGTATTTAACACTAAAATTTTTGAGTCTGTATACTTTGTTTTGCTCTCGGCTCGTTTGGGTCAGAAGGGGTCACACTGAAAAAGAGGACTATGTTAATGAAAATGCGTTAATGAGTAGGGATGGGAATCGAGAACCAGTTCATGTAGAAAACTGGTTCCCAGTAGTCCAATTCCTTAGAATTGTTAGTCTGCCTGCCTATGGATACCGCTTATCGGTTCTTGCACTCGCGCAACAGTGTGGCAATTAAGCTGAAGAAGAATCTATACGTAGAAGAAGACGAAGCATTATTTGCCATCAGATCCTCATCAATCCCTGTGTTAATGAAGGTACTGTCACTTTGTGGAGTATCCAAATCTACTTTTTTTCCCCAACAGATTTTGTGGAGCTGCACTATACAGTATCACACGCCCTACATTTTACCTTTAGATACTAATCTAACACATATCAGATCTGTCTAACCCTCATTAAGTGCTGCATTTTGATCTATGTTTCAATCTGGTTTGTAAAAGATCCAATGCCAGAACACACAAGATGTTTTTTATTGTGGACCCATCTCTGTGTAGAAATGTGACTAAAAGCCTGAAATACTCTGAAATCCCATCAGCCCACTGTAAAAAGTGATTTGGCCTTTAAAACAAGACACATTCTTATATGTGTCTCGTATTAAGATTCTGGCCCTCTCTCTGACACTCAGTTCAATTCATTTAAGTCGAATTAAGTCAATCAAAATACCAGTATTACTGAGGAGCAGAAATATGTGTGGCTCGGCTCTAAACAAGCAGGGTGAGGGCTTAGTGAAGAGCTACGGGACACAGCCAAAGCTTAGGCATTGGCGTCACAGCTTTGAGCCATCCACCCGCGCCAATTATGCACTAGTTCTGATAACCTCTCCCCCTCTCGTTCCAAATAAATGAACACTCCTCACAGCAACTACAGCAACAGCAACCACATCAGGGGTAAAACAGAACATGCAATTTTTGGGGGCATTAAATTCAGAGCAATTTGCAGTAAATCGGTTCTGCAAACCTCAGTGAATCATATTTGATTCATTTACATACTCTCATAGCACAATTTCGCACTTTAAAAGGTAAACTCTCACACAAAACATACCTGTGTCTGCACCTTTCCAGTTACAGAACTATTTACTTAATACCAGGAGTGGCTTTTTTTTAATGCCAAAAGAGGGTTGTGGGATGGCACAGACTGTTAGTAAATCTGGCCCACAATGTGTTTATATCCAGCACTGTATCCACGGCATTGTATGACTCTTTATATGCTATAAAACCTGCAGTCAAAGAGCAGCAAAGGCATTTAAAGTCAATATAGATTTCACTGTACAACTGTATAGCGTAATTATACTGATGAGCAGCTGTAGGATCAAGTAAGAAACTGTTTTATTTCCTATTTATTCATGGATTCATTTATTACCATTCATTCATATTAATTTTACCATGCCCATGGCAGATTTCTGCCAATAGAGGTCTTTCGAGGTTGCTGCTTGCACCGTTTTTTTTCTAAAGGTTCTATGAGTGAGATTTCAAGTATTAATATGTATTGAACCAGCAGGCAGCTATTTATGTAAAGTGATAATAGTAGCGTAATGATGTCTTAGCCATGGATTCAACCTGCCTTGGTGTGTGCTCTAATCCAAGTTTCTTTGGTCAGCATTTTGGTAAATGTTCCAAGGGCGTTTGAGTTTTGCTCTTAGAAACCATTAGCCAGCCCTGCTGCCATTCCTGGCCATCCCATAAAGTGCAAGCATGAAAGCGAAAGTGAAAGCAGGATGGCAGACCAAAGTCCGGAACATTCAGACAATCAGTCAAGCAAACTTTTTTTTTTTTTTTAAGTTTAAAGTTATTTATGTTACCAAATGTGAGCCTGTGCACAGGGAAACAGAGCAGGAGACCAGCAAAATGAAGGTTTTGTTTCTTTAACTGTTTTTGGAATCTGGTTGTCAATTTGTCTTGTAGAGTCCATGCTTTGGCTTCCTCTACTATTTCTACCTGTGCTTCTTCATTTGGTTTATTTTGCTTGTGAAAGAAGCACATAAATGGCTGTGCACATACTGAGGAAGTAGGGCAAGCAAGAAAGAGATAGCAGACATGGTAATGCTTAAGAATTCAGGCTCAAGGTTTTTACAAGCAGACCCTGCAGCAGGCTGGCAATCTGGAGCACTAGGACTTCTCCCAGTGGGTTGCTTCACCTGTGGGCCGGCAGTGAGAGAAGGAGCAACAATGAGAGTTAAATCAAATCTACTGCTATGATTATTTATCTTACTGGTATGTATCACATCATGGGTCCTGATTTTACCAAATCTTTTATTTTGTGTTTTATCAGTGACAGCCCAGTCCTGTCACAGGAACCTCCCGGGTTGGAAAAGTTAAAACTAATGGTACAGGAGTAACAGCTTTCCTACGTGTCAAAAGAGAATCATAAAGGCAGTCACTTGTAGGATGACCTGATAAAAGCAGGCACAAAAACATGAGAAGAGCACAAAATAAGCAAGCAACCAAACAACCATACCCATAAACCCTTTTGCATGAGAGTAAACTTGGGTTGTATAAGTTCTATAATACTACAACGATAATACTGAAAAAGGGCTTTTTGAAATAATCAGCAGTACGTTTTGTGAAAGAAAGTCTAGAGCACTATCCAAGCAGACAAAAATGGAAGTAAGTCTGTGCTGCTGAGAGGTCATTTACTACTGGTGATAAACGGTAAACTTGTCCAACGTCTTGAATATTTTGATATACCAGTCCATTTTGAGAAACAAGTCATCAGTGTGTAAATTGAAGTTTGGTAATCATCTGACTTTCCAGCAAGAAAATGATACCAAGCCAAACAAATCTTTCTTGAGGAACTGTTCCTCAAATACATTTGAGAGGCAATTTTTTGCCAGTTTGAATGCCACTGAAAAACTTTACTGGGATTTACTGAAAGCACTGAAATCAAAGAATAACATTTACTATAGCCATTTAACTGTTTCGGCTTAAAATCCACCAAAAGACCACCAGAAGCTTATCAGAAAGACACAGAAATATTTAACAGCAGTTGTAGAGTTCAGCAAATTATTTTTAAATACTGACTTTGAGCACCGTTACAGCTGTAGTAAACTCGGGCCATCCTCATAAGTCAAGTACATATTTATGCATTATATACTTTCTTTTAAATCCATTAAAAGTAGTGATTTACATGTTTGTATCTTCAGCCAACACCCTTTTGGTTTGTCATTGGATTACTTGTTTTTTAATGTTTAATTTCTTGTGACATAAATGAACCAAATAATGATAAAGATTAACACCAGGTTGCAGGTTAAAGGGGTTGCATAGTTTCATGAGAAAAAAAGAAAAATGTTTTCGTTTTTCTGACGACTGGCAAAAACACAAAAATACAGGTTTCAAACTGGTGGGAGAATAACACAACTGGTATGTGATGCCGAGCCTCAGAAAAGGATTGGGAGGCCTGTCCAGTTTCCTTTGGAGCGGACATAAATATACATATCTCCCATAATTGAAATCCGCACAGGCACACAGGGACTTGTCTCAATTTGAATATGAATACGCTTTTCTTTTTATTTTCTGCTTTTTCAAATTCTGCCTAGCAAAACGATAACCCCAAACCTCACTCACTGCCAACCCCTTCAATAGAAATCATTCTGCTAGACACTGCCTCTGTCCCTCCCAATAACCCAACCCTCTTCACTTTTTTTTTCCATTTCAAATCAGCTCTGCACAAATCAGCACTCCATACAATGGGCTGAGGAATCTCACAAAAGCATGCCTTCTTGAAAGAGAAGATAGAGCTTCTACTACATATAGAAAAGAAAAAAGCAAAATCCAAATTGAATATAGCTCCAAGATGGGTTTTATGGTCCTGTAGATTAAATATATATTATGTAGAAATACTCAAAATGTATTACTCAGGCAGATTTTAGACAAATACAACCTTAATCCAACGTTTAAAAACACAAAGTCTGTGTTATTAGGGCAACAATCACTTAGTGTTGTTACCCTAACATAATCTGTCTTTCTTGCTTATACTTTTAGGATGAACTTACAGGATGAGCTAAATGCCTGTGGGTTTGTAATGTGTGTTTAAACACTATCATTTGTTGTTTATTCAGTAAAATGTAGGTCTAAATTATAAAAGAAAATATGGGTTTGACTGATGTGGTTATGCCTATTTGAAATATATATATATATATATATATATATATATATATAATTTTGTCCCACTCTGACAATGAAAGTGGTGTAAAAATTTGTCTCAGTGTTTTGACTGGCATTGTTGCTATTTTGACCTAACATTTTCAGGGCTGATGCTCTGTATTGAAGTATTTTAAATAGAACATCCATGCTTGCTAGCTCTGTGTGATCGCCTTCCTTGTCTTAGTTGTAATTGTGCAGCATATTTTGTGTGTCACCTCCCTTTGTTAAACAGTACAATAGTTTAACACATGACTGCCCTCCACTCCTGAAGGTCCACAGGGAATCTATAAGAACCTGAATCTACAAATTAAAAATACTGGCAACCGCCAGTTTTACCCCACAGCCTCCTAGTAGACACTCTTATGGTATCAATTTGAAGCTCCTACGTCTTCTTGTTCTTGAGTCATCAAATTCACAAACAAACTTACCAAACTTACACCTGTCTGGCCCATCAGTCTTTTACGGCTGAAGGGTAAAATGGTCTCATTTTACAATTCTAAATTTTCTGTCTGAGACTCCTGTCACACAGGCCCAGAGACTGGTTGGCGACCATCTGACAAAGTTCAATCAGGAAGGCAAAAAAAATGTGTATTCCCCAACTGATTGCAAGTGGTTAATGGATGTTGCTGCCAATCACTAGTGTGCACTTATTTGCAAAGAGGTACATCTCGCAGCACCAAAAAAACTCTTTGTAGTTGATTTGGTTGCTAGCAGATTTCTGTGGTTGTCAGTAGTTTGCATGAAAGATGCCAAGTTGGCTGCAAACAGTCAAACTACTCACAAAGTGATAATGAAACTGTGAAAAGTGTGACGCACAACGGAAACAGCGATGGCTCGTTTTCAAACTTAAAGTTGTGCCTTTGGAAAAATAGAACATTTCACCTCTGTAAACAATTTATTATAGTGATTAACGTACAACTCTTTCTTTGGAGCATGAGTTAGGTCATGTAATACCATGAGTGATAAAATGCAATCCCATTATTCATTTCCTTTAAGTATTCGCTCATTCCATCTGCATTTAAAGTGAGACATTTTTCTGTGTCTCTGTGTTCTTCTAAATTGTTCATCTGATCTGCTTCACACTTTACGGCTGAATTGCCGGTGACCTAAGGCAATCAAGTGTTGAGTGTGAAGTAGGTCGGATGAACATTTGTCAAGAAACATAAAAGGAGATACATGAGTCAACAGTAAGTGTCTATGATAAGGCTGGGGTGAATCATCAATCTAACAGACGTCACTGAATACAACACTGATGCATCAGAAAGATCATTACATGTGGTCAAAGCACGCTTACTTTAAGAAGAGCTTCCAGTGAGGATGATGGAAGATAGCTCTGTATTAGTGAAATGAAATGACACCGGAATAGGACAATTCATGGCTGATGCAGGGACATGACTAGCCTACTTTGCAAGGCATAAAAAGCTACTTCCTGTCTTCAAAAAAGCAGATAATATTGCTTTCTTTATTCAGGTTTACTGTAAAATCGTTTGCTTAATGTTGAAGTATTTCACAAGATTTGCTGATTGGGAAGGGATGTATCATCAGAATATGCTCTAGGAAATATGCAACTGGGTATTTACCTCTGTGAGGAAAGGCAGTGGAGCTGTGGTACAGCCAGCCAGTGGGCTTGGCAAGGAGGGAAGGATCATTTTCAAAAGTTTCTAATTTAACTGCTGCAGCTTTTGCAAGATGGTGTTCAGAAGAACTCATAACCTTCAGCCAAGACAGATATGCAATTGGACGCCATTGAGGCTGAAAGTGAGAAAACAACTGCACACAGTGGGAATGTACACACAGTGGATGCTTTAGTAGACACCATTACAAGATTTAAAAGACTGGAAAGGGGATAAAGGGAAAAGATGTGGAACTAACAAGATGAAGGCATAATGCTGGGAAAGCAAGAGTATGAAAGAGAACAGTCAATTTCACTGCAGCAAAAGAAGTCTTGAAAGCTATGCTGATGAGAGGAGATGCATCATCTGGCTCATTGCTTAGTTGTCATTCAAGGAGTGTTTCCCTTTCAACTTCTGAGATGTAAAACATGAATTTAATGAGAATGTACAATTGACTTATGGCGAATGGAAAATACTCTTTGTCCTTCAATGAATTTAATGTATTTAATTTAAGTAAATTGCATTTATTTATTTTTTTATACAATTAACAATAGCCATACTGGCTATTCTATAGACATGGAAAACTATTTTTGTTTTGTTGTGAAAGAAATAGAGAAGAACAGGATCTCCAGGATTTGGAGGAGCTCAGCTCTGGATGATCGCTGTATGTGGATGTACTTACTGCCACAGAACTCTCCATTATCTCAAAATGACAGCTAAATTGGCCCGTCAACAAAGCTGCATTCATCTTAGCAACTTCACTGGTGCATTAGTGCATCTTCCAAACATAGATGAGGGATATGGGGCATCTCTTCCATTCTGGATGCCACAGGGGGAAATTAGAGAGTTTCTGAGTGCAGCACTATTTAAGTAAGCATGCTTGACTATTGGTTGGTTCCCCTCGCTTGTCAAAATCCCAGTCGGGCTCCTTAAGTATTTTTATAACTGCCTAAAGATGAAGAGGGGGGGAAAAAAACTAAGCCCGGTACATCCGGGGAACAAAGCCCTGACAAAGAATGGCAGCACAGAATTGATGGTGTGTTAAAGTACTTCTTTTGACTGCTTCAAATTCAGCTTCGCCTGTGACTCAAATGAGACTTCTTTTTTTATTTTTGGCATTTATTATAAAACTGAAAAACTATCAACCCATACATGTGGACCATCATTGTATTAATCCAGTCAGGAACTGTCCTTGTATACTTTGACATAAACCACTGCAAGTTTTAATAGTTTTGATGTCAGACACTTCAAATCAGAAGCAACGGTGTGAAAGGAGTTCTTGTGTAACTACAGTCCTTAACCACGTAGCTTAAGGTAGTAGCTGAAAACTCTGACTACACAGAACAAAATTTAATACATGGAAGGAAACGTAACAACACATTAACCTGAATGTATGAATTACATTTGAACAGGAAGAAGGAAAGCCCCAACATTTGGAATATTGAGACTTTCAGAATATATAGATAGAAAATTCTCTCTCTGCGATGCTGAACGAGCACCCATACCACGTGTCTCCGCTTGTACCTGGAGTGTAATTTTATCTCCCTGAGAGACCTGTAAATTTCTTCAAGAAATGCTGCATAATATTCTCTTGGCAGCATTTTGTTGAACATCGTCATTCACTAAGAACGCACTGAAAATGTCCAAATAATGGAAATCCTCAAGTTGACGTGACGTAGGCTCAAAACTGTATTTTCTCTGTTGTGACCATAACTTTGTATAGACCTTTGATTCTCAAAATCTCTGTAAATGTATTCCGACTTCATTCTATACAGTCGCGTGTCGGTTTATATGAGGAACCAGGACTTCCTTGCCAGATGTATTCCGTTACAAACATCTGTTTACAAGTACAAGTGTGTCGCACTTTCAGAGTCATCAGAGTGTTTCCCAAACAAATGCTGCTTTGTGTGACTCTGGAGGACAGTGAGTTTGACCTTGAGCCGAGAGGCTCTTCTAGTTGGTCTTATCTTTTGCATTTACCTGTTTAAGTGCTTGGTGTGAGTATGTGTTTATGTGTGCATACAGTATATATGTATTGCATGAGCAAGAGCCAGCATGCCCCCGCATCCATGAGACTGAACAGAGCTGAGTGGGCAACCTGGCATGTGAGACACTGATAGAGAAGACCTTGACTAGAAGGTGAGACACCTTAAAAGAAAGGAAAAAAAAGAAAAAGAAAGTAATTTGCTGCACCCACTCAGACATCAGGTCCCAAGAGTTTTATGCGGAGAAAGGTCTGAAGATGCAGTATTTCACTTCAGTTGCTTAGACTGAGTGTCCGTATATGAAGAGAGTGCTAAGGAGAGACTCAAACTGCTTGTTTAATCATTTCCTTCATTCGAACATGGTCAGGAAAAAATAGTATCTCTTTTTGCTAAATATGAACCAAAAAATAAAGATATTTTTAAAAGTCTGTGAATATGGGAGTCTGTGTTCTTACGAAGCATCTGATGTATTACAATATAATGTATTTTCATTGTTTTGTGTGCATCATGTGAATTCAAACTGCCAAAGTGCCTTGGCAGAACATCAGTCAGTCTAATCTAACAGGACTAAAACTATGAGAGGAAATAAACAAGTAGGGCTGAGTAATTCCTGAAAGCTGCAAACCAAGCTTTATGGGAAGAGTAGGTGGAGAGAAACAATGGACCTTAGACTGCAAGCTCCGACTGTAACGAGTATGGATCCTGTTTACCAATGACCCCTCCCACTCTTCGTCTGCTTCCCTCACATTTCGCTCATACCTTATTCCCATCAAGACAAGACAGGCAGTGGCTAATTACTGTACGGCAACAAACAAACCAATACTTCTCTATCTCCCCGGTCATGTCCCATTACTTCAGTTTAGTCTCCCTATTCATATTTCTCTTGACAGGTGCATCTGTCCATAGAGAATAAGGCAGGGTTGTAATCGGCAGGCAGAGGATGTTGTAATTAAGAGGTGTACCTCTGGGGTAACATGTGGCTCAGCCAAGGTGAAAAAGACAGTGGGAGTGGAGTTTATTGAACACACCACGGCTCCTGTCAATAGCAAAGCCACTTGGCACTATGTTCGATACTGTTAATAATGCTTAAGGTCTGTGAGCATCTGTACATGATTGGGCATATTTATGTCTGACCTTCCCCAGCAAAGTGCCGCTGCGCTGATCAGGATATATTCTTTCTTATCTGCCAGCTGCTCACAGGTAGCTTTAAAATGTGTTGATCACCCACATAATCAAAAGCAGGAGAGGAGAGACAATGCAGAAAGAGAAAGTCGCCGACACAGGTGTGTGTGTGTGTGTGTGTGTGTGTGTGTGTGTGTGTGTGTGTGTGTGTGTGTGTGTTAGAGAGAGAGAGAGAGAGAAATAAGAGCAAGGCTGAAATGAGACCGTAAGGATAGGAGAGCCCAGATTGATATAGCAATTACCAAGAAAGCTATCCCTCAGTTAAGAATACATCTACATACATTAGAGCTGGGTTTCTCCCTGCCACCATCTCTGAGTCTAGTCAGGAGTATCTCATCCACAAACGCAGTATGCAGAAAGGTCATCGGTGTGCAGTCACTGTGTATACACTAACAATGAAGACCCTGTCTATTCTCCATTTTGCTCATACCACAAGACGAAGAAATCCATAAGAAAGATGAGGAAAGAATGAACTCAAAATGTCAAAAAGAACACATGAAATTCTTCATACGCACATATTTCACACAGACAGACGGACAGAAAAGGGAAGAGCAGTTTAGCCTCACTGTTGTGATGTCTGTGATGTTTACTTGAATTCCCATATTAGCTGTAATTCAAAGCTTCTTAGTGTGTCACCCTATAAACAGAAAAGTTTCCAATTACCTGTCACTACACAGATGGACGTGTGCAGCACTGAAAAGTGACTTGCACTAGCAGCCAGTGCTTGCCACAGTGAAATTCAAAGAATGGCTTTCATGCATACTTTCTTTGAGCTAGCAAGTAAATCCAGTTAGAGTTAGCCCCTAATGTATGCAGGCATATGCTTGTGCAGTGTGACTAGAGGCCCAGCAATATATGGAGAAGGGTTTTGCATAAAAATACAATGGTGCTATCAAATAGGCTCAGAGCACGCATGTAAGCAAGCTAGCATTTCAAACACCTCTATTGGTTCAAAACAGATCAGACAATGAAAACAAAAAGAGAAAAAAAAAGAGGAACAGAAAAGGAGACAGAGGTGTGAGAGAGTGAAAAAGATGCCGTGTAAATAACCCCCTGCTTTGGAAAAAAAAAAAAAAAAACGAGGAAAGAGGACAAGCAGATGGAAAAATAAACCATGGTAAAGTGATCTAGTGCGACTTGGATCTCTGCCGCAGGCTCAAAGCTCTCCTCTGCTCGTGTGTCTGCAATGTGTGTGAATGGAATATGTTTCTGTGTCTGCCTGCGCGTACAGTACACATGCAGACACTAAGCACCATTCACAGTGCACTCGGGTCAGGGGCTGTTACGAGGACATAACAGGAGTAGGGGTGAATAAAGGGTATAGCTGAGGTCTTCTAACTGTGTTGCCCCTTTCTTTGTACTCATGTGGATGAGAAGAGAGCAGCATTTGTGGGGCTATGTTGAAAAGACTCTATGTGGTAATCTAATACTGAATTCTCTTTGACGGAGCTCAATTCAAGGCATCTACATGCATCAAAACGTCTTAGAATCAAAAAATAGCTTCAGTCTCATTAACGGTGCAAAAAAAAAAACAACAAAAAAAAACCATACAAGGCAATGCAGGCTCTTGTTCTGAGCAAGTCTACAATCTCTGTTTCTAAGGAAAAGGGGATAAAAATGGAAAAAGATATAGAGAGGGTGGGGAACAGGAAAAGTAGAGACTGGGCAAGTATTAAAGGTAATTAAACACTGCCACCTGCTGGTCAATGCGTGAACCTACGGTACGCTTTTAGGCTGAGGGTAATATATTTGAACAGCTGCACATTTGACCACCTGTTTGCACTGATCCACACAAAGCAGATGTGGCACACAAAGGACACAGCACTGGACCAAATCTGACATAATATTAAGAAGGAGAAAAAAAAACTTTCAATTTCAAACAATGCTATCGTGTATCCCTGCTCAGAAGGAAGCAAATTTAATTTGCTGGTTGAGAGGAAAGAATGAAAGCTGAGGACGAGGCAATCATTTTGATGCAATCACAATTATGTTAAAAGACACCAACCTCATTTTTTTCCCCACTCCACTTGGCTCATCTAATCGAAGGCGGCAGCAGCAGCAGCCGCAGAGGAATAAAAGGAAGACCATCTATAACTCATACTTGTGCTGGCAGGCTCTTCCTAGCTCAGTTACATTACCCGAGTCATAGTGTATCTTGTATTTTTTCATACTTAGAAGGTCTCTGCGAGAAGTACTTACTTTACTGCTGTTCACTGCTGCTGATGCTTTTATGTGACACTTCAAATGAGTGTGAGAGTGCATGAAAGACCGACAGTGTCACCATTTTAAAAGGCTGCATCAGATCCTTTTGACTGTACAGAGATAAGGAGGCTCAGAGTAGGAGAAAGGCAGCGAGACAATAAGAGATTGCTAATTAAAATGTACACTCGGTGAGTGCAACAGTCTGTTTCCTCCCTGTGCATAAATCGTCACAGCGAGTGACCGTTTTTGTCCCCCCACAGAGGAAGTCATTTCTATATGTACATGTGCTATAACAGCTTACATGAAGCATGAATAAAAAGTCATAGCACATCTGAACATTTTCTACAATGAATTCATACCTCCACTGCCTTGGCATATTTTGAGTTCTAATAGAATTGCTATATTGTGTATGTGGGTTGTGACCTAAAAATCAAAGCATGTGTGTGCTACAGTGTGTCTTTACCCACATTCCCCGTAGGGCCTCGACTCCATCTGTCCTCCCACTGAGTTCAGATCCTCAGAATAAAGACTTTCATTCCAACATGACAGGGTTTTTCCTGCATAGCGAATTTAAAGGTAGCAACTCTTAAACGCTGTGCTGCCTTTCCCAAAGCCTGACCATGTCTGCAATAATAAAACCTATTTTAAGGGAGTTAAATCTATCACTGTCAACTATTATTGCAGAAAAGGAAACAGCTGGGGCTGGTGGAAAATTGAAGAGACAATGGATGAAGGTAGCAGATGGCTAATTAAGAACATAACTTGTATTATTAGTAAAAATGAGGTCACGTGATTTAAAAGAGAGATCGTCTGTATTTTAGCTGTAAATCACAACAGAACACATTGTCAATCTTGCTAACGTTAGCTGACTTACTTCAAGGCTCAGTGTGAGTTATTGTCCATGCTAGATGGCATTTATATGATGTACGAGGTAATCTGTAAATACTCTTTGTGATATTTATCGTTTGAAGATTGTTGATAGCAGCTCCACTTAAACTTAACTGTGTTTATCTCTGTCATAGTCAATCCAGTACAAACACGCACATCTCTTTAGCAGCCTTCATTAAATTTAATTAACTTACTAATGTTCAATCAGTTCTTTGCCATCATTGTGAGCCTGGAAAAATCCCGGATCACACATTTATCATTAGAAACAAAGAGAATTTCCACAGCATATTAATTTTCTATACTAAACTGAAAACTGAGGTTAACATTCAGTGTCAATAATTTGAAAGCTATATTCATGCTTGTGTATTTTGAATTAAACCTCTTCCCAAGACATTCAGTGTATTTCAAAAGAAGCTCTAGAGGAAGTCCTTGATACCGAGCACTTAAAGGTAAAAGGTGGACAGGGAGCTAATGTCACCTCTTTGTTGTATGCCAAAAGATGCTGAAACTGAGTAAATCTGAACTAATGCTGACCTCCCTTTTCTCTCTTAATAGATCTTATATGTCTGTGTCCTATGTTGACTTATTTCAAACTAATTCCAGGTGTCAGTAATTCTAGGTGTCTAAGAATAAATGAGGTCATTCCTTCGTTCCTGTCTTATTCATAAGCCGCCCTTTCATTCCAGCTATAGACCTATCTCTGTGCCCAGCATTTAAAAATCTCAGCTAACCTTTAGTGTCAAAAGATATTGAGGGTTTGTTGAGGCAATACGCTCAACATCCTTGCAAGTTTTTTTGAGCTACAAGTGTATAGAGTCTTCAAGTTGTTTTTCTTTTTTCTTTTTTTTGTGAATAACTACCCACACAGCAGGCAATCCATACTCTCACCTCTTTTATAGGTAATTGCATATTCTTTAAATTAAAATGGCAGAGATGAAGGGCACTCTACTTTCAGTCTAACCAAAATGAAATACTTATTCAATGTTATAGAGACCACACAAAAGTCAGTGTGAGACTGATATAAATCACTGTACCCTTTAGTTATATATCTACATTTTTGTGTGACCAAATTACCTTTATTTCATAATGTCAGTGTCTAAAAGGAGACTGTGGGAGACTGCAGTAACTGCGTACAGAATCAATGAGTCAAAACCAGTAGTCTAGGCGAAATTATGATCTCTCTGGTAGAGGGAACAACTTGTCCATATCTAGTCACTCATATCCATTAGTGAAACGAAATGAGCACCATTATACTGCAGCCCCTCCTCCAAAAACCCACACACTGGAAAGAGACGTTTTACTATATATCTGTCACAGTAGTCAATGCTACAGTCTGGTTTTCCATCCATGTGTCAAACCAATGCACAAGAGTCAAAGGATTAGAAGCAGATCAGTGGCAAGTCAAGACAAGGACTATTTCTTCAAAACAGATAAAATCAGGAAACTCAGCAGTATCCAATGGCATTTGATCACAACATGGACAGCAAACACACATATGCACCCACAGGAATTCATGTTAATCACTGTGTACAAAAAAAATGTACAGCTATTTTTGCATTGGAATAATATATGAACTGAATATTCTATACAATATTGTGGGTATGTGTGAATGTGTTTTACCCCTCAGCACAAGCCGTTATCAAATATATTCGCACTAAACATGTGCTGCATGTGCATACACAAAACCCTTTAAGCATCTCGCCTCAAAGCTTAGTATATCAGTTCATTATTATTCTGAGAGGACCTCACCATAGTCTGTGTCTCTGTTGTAAGTTAGGAATTAAACATGCACCAGCTTCGGGCGGCACAGAGGGCCTAGCAAAGGGCAATTTGTCTCATTTAACTGCTGCCTGTCTGCCTGCCGAATGGAATCGAATTATGCACGTCTTTTGCTGTTCTGAAAAGACCTACTGTTTTACATAAAAACACAGTCAATATGATTACTTTAGGCCATGGCCCTGTGCAAAATAATAGGATAGGAAGTTCAGAAGAAACTAAAATATAGGTCTCTGTCTAATACCTCAGCACAAGACAGCTTTTATTTTCTAATATTCAGCTGCCTGTGTTTCACCCTCAGTTCTCTTCAAAGCTGTTGCATTGTATTTTTAATTCCCAACTGTTACCACAAGGTGTCACTAACACAATGCAAACTAGCAATATTTGGGGCAAAAAAAGAAAAAAGAAAGAAAAGAGCACTGAAAATGGCACTTAGGGGACTATTTTTCATGTACTGTTGAACCCCCCCCCCCCCCACACACACACACACACACACACAGTTTCTTTGAAGGGCGGGGAAACTTGAGCTGCCAAAGAACTAAAGAAGAACTGGAAATGTAAATCAAATTGGAAGAGAACGCTTCAACATGTAAGTGTGGGCTTAAACACTTAAGCTAGAGTATATCATTTCTTCTGAGTAAAATGCTGATTTCTCAAAGCACTACATGGAACACCATTTCCCTAAAAATACATTAACCAATAGGTATGAAATTGGGAGGGGCTAACGCGATTAGAGATTGCATAATTACAATCAACTTTTCATTCAACAATATCATTTTCCATCCACGGGGTCTACTATTGTGATTTATCTCCTCACATTTAAGATACAATAAGATAAGCCTTTATTAGTCCCACAAGTGGGAAATTTGCTTGGTCACGGCAGAAAGTGGACAGCATAAAGTTAAGAGCAGCAAAAATTAAGAAAAAACTATAGAATAGAATAAAATAAAATAGAATAAAAATACTATGTCACAGGCAGTGTAAAATAAAATGTTCAGATGTCCGGTCTAAATGTTAAGAATGTGCTGCATTTAAGGAGGCAATTTACACAGAGACGTTTTTTTTTAATGTAAATTTTCTGAACAAAAAGGTTGTGGGATCTAAAAAGTGGGCTCTTGTTTATTGTATTTCTTGTTGTAAATCTGAAGAGTCAAAATTTATTCGTCAAACCAAATTGTCATCCTTAAAGTCTAAATTGTATTTAAATTAATATTACATATAAGGTTGCATATCTTAAGCTCCTAAAGGATGAAGCTGTAACATTTTTTTCAGTTTGTTTCTTCTATAAATATATTAAAAACCAATCCAAAGCTAAATATTCCCGATGATGAAAATATTATTTTCTGTGAAGTTACTAACTTGCTGTGTCAGCTCAGTAACATTACCAGGTATAATGTATTATTAGTGTACTGGGTAATAGGTAACAGACTGCAGGGCTTTTTATTTTATTGTTTGTTCTTTTTCGATAAGCAGATTGAGTGAGATTTGTAATCATTTCCCAATTAAAAAATTTTATTTTCAATTTACAAAAAAAAAAATTTGTGTGTGAGAGAGCGAGAGATTTTGTTAGTTAATTCTTTCAGCTTTTGGGATTGATACAACCATGGATTACAATTACTTAAAACTACGATAAGACATTTTATGCAGACTGCAATAAGACCCATTCATTGTTAAGAAAGGAATTTTTTAATAGGATTTATTTAACGGTATTATATCTCACAGTATTTAGAGCTGTAGTTGAAAATGTCCCAAAAGTGCAACAATCTTTGTTTTGACTGTGAAAAACTATAATTAACATAACTGTATGTACATGTTCAGTGGAATGATATTGCGCTTTTCTATTCTAACTGACTGACTGTTATAGCTTAAAGTGAAAACTGAAAAGTAATTGACTCCACCGTATGCTGATGCAGAAATCTGTCC
>VVHJ01032808.1:0-13600 GCA_015107715.1 Tylochromis polylepis | reverse complement strand
GGTCCAGCCCTAAATATATGCTTTAGCAAAAAGGAAAGTTTGAAGCCTGATCTTAAAAGTAGAGATAGTGTCTGTCTCCCGAATCCAAACTGGAAGCTGGTTCCATAGAAGAGGGGCCTGAAAACTGAAGGCTCTCCCTCCCATTCTACTTTTAAATACTCTAGGAACAGCAAGTAAGCCTGCAGTGCGAGAGCGAAGTGCTCTAATAGGGTGATATGGTACTACAAGGTCATTAAGATAAGATGGAGCCTGATTATTTAAGACCTTGTATGTGAGGAGCAGGATTTTGAATTCAATTCTGGATTTAATAGGAAGCCAATGAAGGGAAGCCAATATAGGAGAAATATGCTCTCTCTTTCTAGTCCCTGTCAGTACTCTTGCTGCAGCATTTTGGATTGGATTGAAAATGCAGATAACAGCACTCTGAGCTGCTTTAATTACTCATTGTAGCAATGGATCCAGTGACGCTGAAGGGTGCCGTATGCACTGGTAGCCATCCAGCTTTGGGGGACTCTTAATTCCACTCTGATCCGTGGAATTTCAGCTGGGGGAGTAAGCAACTGCTGTCAGCCAACAGGCTCCGAAAAACCCAGAGAACGCTATAAAATGAACAGCTAGCTGTTAGGTGAGGAGAGTGGAGCATTCTAGCTGTAGAACAGGCATATTTATCCCATGAGGAACGGGTTTAGAAAAACGTGCCAGAAATACAAAAACAAACACTAAATGTGATTTATGCAAGTAAAAAAAAGGAAAAAAATGCCAGTGTTGAGCTCCTAGTTTGCTGTGCAAAAATAACTACTGTTATATTTGCACAGTGAAAATATAGTATGTTAATGGAACCTATTATATTTTTCCCTGTTTCCCATCACATATATATACTGTTTTTACAGTGGACCAGCTTCAGATGTTGATGTCTGAATATGTGTAAGTAACCGCTGTGAGCCGAAAGCCCCCTGATTCTCTGTTTGGGAGATGCTTGGCTCTGTGTGCTCTGTGTGACATCACAGAGGGGATATCCCTAATATGGTCAACGGTGGCACATTGCACTGGGGGTACAGAAGGCCCACCTGCCTGCTGTGGGGGGCAACAAGTAAGTTGCTTAAAGGGAGTGTAGTCTTAAAGAAAGAGAGGCTAGATCATCTTGTTTCAAACAGAGGATGAGCTGAGGGGCTGCACCGAGGCCCAGAATAAGATAAATAGGGATTATTCTGAGCAGTGAATCATGCAAAGCTACCCTAGTAGCCTTTAGTAATAACATCTTTACAAAAATGCTTTTTTCTTCCCACTTTTGCCAAAGTGCTTTCTCTGGGCTCAGGGTCTTTACCTTGCAATATAAGGTAAAGACTGGCACCAGATATATATAAAAGTGAACTGAATCGAATACTCTCTATACTACCCTATCAACAAAGGCTAAAATAAATCTTTAAAAAAAAAAGGAAGTCAGTGTTTTTTTTTCAGTTTGCACTGTTTCATCACTTGAAAGTGGTCAGGAGAGGCACTAATCAATGTTCATAATCACATGGATCAAATGACTATACCTGTGAACTACTTTAATTCTTCTCACCTGTTCATAGTATTTTAGTTTCATTTGTTTATGCTTTTTTCTTTGCCAAAGTAAACCTTGCAGCACTTTTGTGAACTTGTTTGTCAGTCACAGCTGACTCACGGTCCTAAAATGTAATATTTGTGGTAAAATGGGTAACGTTGTCTAAATAAATGCCTCTGACCCCCCTAACATCATTGGTCTAGGATGTTTTTTTAAGGCTTCTGATGGTTGGACCAAAAAAAAAAAAGAACTCAACCTGTTCTCTTGTTATTGTGAAATGTACTCAGCCTAACAACTAATATAGGGATTTAAAGCCCAATATCAGCTGGGTGATTTGAAAACCCACACCACGTGCTGTGGCTGTGACTTGTATCCACATAAATGGCGGCAGTCAGCTTGGTTGGCTAACAAAGCTTTTACTTCTTGGAACTTGTGTAGTTCCAGTTTCTCTCTGGAAACCAGACGAACACTCCCAGCTGCTTGAGCGTGTTTGACCCCATTCCTGGGTGTCTGATCTGATGGCTTTTAAGTGTACTCCCGCAAAATGGCGCAGTGATAGTCATGTGGTTGTGTGCTTCAGTAAAAAAACAGGACAGTCAATGACCACTGAACACGTTTCTGCAAAGGGAAGCACTGATACTGTAACACCACGGGTATTCTAAACGTACTGTCAGTCCAACTGTTTGTTACAACCATTTACATTTACTGTACTTCCAAGTGAAAGTGAAAAAACAGATTGATTTGTAGTATACACAAAACCGCATAACGTTCTGTCTCTTTCTCCCACAGAAACCAGCTAACATCCTGGTGATGGGGGAAGGCCCCGAACGAGGAAGAGTTAAAATTGGTAAAGTAGATTTTAAAAAAAACATTGTTTGAACTGCTTGACTGATTTGAAACTGACAGGTTTGAAACTTACACAACCTTTAGGTACTTGTGTCAGCACGAAAGTGGATCAATTAGGTTGTTGACTTATTTGATCGTCTAATAGCTACGACGTTTAACCTTGTCCAGAGAGGCCGACAGAAAGCTCAGATCAGTCCTGTTGCATAAGCCAGCTGGCCAGAGGAGTGTTGAAGGGTAATGCTGCATTGCTGACATCTATTTTTAAACCCCGTACTCCCAGTAATAGCGTAGAGTGTTGTTCCAGTGCAGCCACAGTCTTTGCAACTGGTGCTGGTAAAGATTTTACTTGATTGAACTCCACAAGGCTGCTCTGGCCAGACTCGTAGGTTCACAGATGTAGTTTATTTACTGCACTCCATACAGATGTCAAAGTTCTTATTGTAGGGTCTACCTTACAATATAAAGCGCCTTGAGGCGACTGTTGTTGTGATTTGGCGCTGTGTAAATAAAATTGAATTGACTTGAAATGTAACTGTTTAATATCTTAATAGTTACATGGAGCAGGATGTTTGTTTTATTATTTTCCAACTTTCATTAATTTTTTTAAGAGATTGTGAACTAAGTATCACAAATCACATTCATTACAGTTGTATCTGAATACATGTTGGTTAAGTGAACAACTTTTTCAGCCTTACTTGTTCCTGCAGACATTGCTTTACAGTCAAGTGTTGTATTTTCCGTGTACATCTGTGAACGTTTCATTATGAATCATCACCATCATTAGTATCATTAGTAGGCGAATGCAAAGCTCTGTACGAGGCTCATCCAAGAGTGGTATCAACTTGTCCTTCATAAATGGAGACCACAATTTATAACATATACAGCTAAATGTGGCAGCTGAGCGCATAATTCGTCATGATCTCACCTCACTCGATCTGTGACCTCAGAGTTTACCGAGGTCGGCTGAGAGGTGTTTTCCCATCGACTTCTTTGTACAACCAGTTTCCCCCTACTGGCCATTAGAAAGAATGCAGGTTTAAAGCATTTCTGTATAGGCTTTCATTTTTCAGACTCAGATGCTACCTCCATCTTATACATACGGTCTATGATCTGTACAATATATCTCTAAAGTCTTTAAAAAACAGTGAAAAGTCCAATAACTTATTAGCATACTTTAGGTCTTCCTGTAGACGGAGATATACTGCGCATATAGAAGTTGGCACAAAAAAATTACCCATCTGTGGTATCCATATGAGACTATAATCCCACTTCTGTAGAGCCCAAAAATGTGACTTGGGGGAAAAAAACCAGAACTCTTGCTCTTGTTGATCACTCTGGTTTAGTGGCAGCCACAGAAGTGAATGTGAAATGTGGAGGGGTCACGTCCCCCACTTCACCGGTGGAAATAAAGCTGATTCAGAATAGGCCGACTTCAGTCTGTCATTTGTATTTGAGCTGCACAATGTCACATTTTCTTCTTCTCCTCATTCTGTTGCCATCATCATTGTGGTATTTGATTATCCTTGCTGTAAGTTTTCTCTGATGTAACTCAAACCAACAGAATGCTGGTGTTTTGAAACTAACCACATTTGATTGATAAGCCAAGGACACTGCACACTCATAGTGGCGGTGACCTGTCAGTCACAGTCAGTGAAGCATACCCTGCTTAATGGTGTGCTCCATTTGAAGTGGGAAGTCGGAATTCCAATTTGCAGTAGCAGTCCCTCCGATCCCAACTTCACAATCCAAGATGGCAGCAGCAACAGCGTGAAAACTTGTAATCTGTGCAGCCACTGGTATGTGTTTGTGATTGGCTATTTAAGTCACACACAGACCACTGACCAGGTTCTAAAGGAGCTAAACAAATCCTGCTTTTCCTTGGTTTTCCAACTTTAATACCAGAATGCACTCAACTTGGGAGCGACATCACTCCCGGCTCTGACATCTGACTTTTGAAACACATGGAATCCAGCATTTTTATCCTTCTAGATACTAACTGGGGTCATAAAGTACCAGATGAACCTGAAAGCAGTTATTGAAACCATAAATGAACCGAGGTCACAAATGAAGAGAAGTAGGGTCATTTTCCTGTAGGCTTTGCTGCTACTGACTCCTTTTTCTACACTGATGAGTTGTCCCTTCTTCTGCTGTCCGTTAGAAAGAACACAGAAAGAGAGTCAGTTTGTGCCACTTCTTCGTTAATCTTTACTAGGATAAGGCAGAGTTAAATATTTATCGTCATTTTTAGCCTCTTAATGTGCAACTTTTATGTTTTCTGTTAAGGTACTTTTTTAACAGTGGGAAATGACTCTATTTGATAAAAGTCTTCCCACATTACCGTTTTAGCAAAGGGGATTTTTTGCTAAAAGGGAAGAATGCTGTCTTTTCATGCTAACTAGAACAGATGTGGTTTGACATTAAAAGCCTGCCTTGTTCAGCTTTACAGTTGTGGATGTTTCATATTTAGTTGCAGTGTGAGAGACGCCTGGGGTTCTGTCTAGAACCTGTGGCTCTGACAGTAGCCTTGAATATGCATTCATATCTCTATCTGATAATGCCTTTGTTTGCTAACTGCATCTATCTTCTTTCACACCTTCGGCAGCTGACATGGGTTTTGCCAGACTCTTCAACTCTCCACTGAAGCCGCTGGCGGATCTTGACCCTGTGGTAGTGACGTTCTGGTACAGGGCCCCGGAGCTGCTGCTGGGGGCCCGGCACTACACCAAAGCTATTGGTGAGTCACACAGATGAAAAACACGTAACGCTCTGCACCGAGCCAGGACTTTGATCCCTGGCTGTTTGCTTAACTGCATCGGGTTTGCGATTTTAGAAGCAGTGTCTCTTGGTTTACGTGCACGGCTGATAAGTTCAGAGTACTCACGTGATCCGTGGACATGAAATCAATCGTGGAACACGCGTTCCATCATAATCTTTCACACTGTTAGCGCCTTCCATCTTACCATGTCTGTCCACTGAATGGAAGTTTACAGACGGCTTCACGTAACATGTAAGCGCCTTTAAAAAAAAGAAAAAAAAGAAAAGTTCACAAAGTGTTTTGACAGACATACAAAAACAGAAAGAGGAGCCAGCAACAACTCTCCCTAGTTGGGCTTTTAAAATACAGAGAAAAATCAGTAACATACACAGTCTGCACAATAAATACAAACATTAGAAAAACACAGAACTCAAAGTCGACAAATTATAGAGACACAACACAGCGCTGGGCACAGACTGCGGTACAACAAGGAAAGGAAGAAAACCCCAAAACAAACAGACTTACACCAATCAACCGGCCAGAGTGCAGAGTCAGCCGATTTTCCAGCTTTCTCCGCCCTGTGTGGTGACCGGCCGGTCAGCCTTGTGTGTGTCCGATTATGAGGCAGCCCATTTCACGCGTGCACAAAACGTGCATGACAGCGCAAGCAAATAGATGCACTCCACTGTGGAGGATCCTCACCGTGAGTGTAAAAGTTCTCTAAAGTAGGGACCACCATGAAAACCACCATGAAACGCGTGAATCACCCTCACCCAGCTGACATTTTCTAATAAAGGCAACGTGGCTAAAGTTATGAGCAGGATCAAAGCAGTTACGACGATGAGTGAAAAAGAGAAAAGGGTCGATGTCCTGGTGAATTTATAAACATACTGGAAAATGATGCACGTAACTGACATTTATTTTGCTTTTGTTTGGACAGGTAACGTGACATTGGAAAGGTAGAGGTGGGCGTACAGCAGCTCACGTTCACGTTTGCGTTTTTGTACCTCTTTCCAGTAGCAGAATACTTCATTTTCAGTTGTTCCAGTGAGAGAAAATTGCACAGCCTACAGCTGTTTAGTTTCACTTGTGTATGCTGTCAGCTCTAATAATGAGAAAAAATTTTGTTTAGGTAGGTCACGCTTACAGAGGAAAACTGGAATCGCCGCACTTCTTAAAGAAAAAACCCCAAAACATTATACAGAAAAATAAATACGACACAGACTGACAAATCATAATAAAAGCAATCAAACAATTAGAACACGCAAAAGTTTATTGATGTTTTCTACCGTGTTTCCAAAAACTGTCTTAGTAATAACTTCAGGTCACAAAGCAGTTTGATATACTTATGATCAGCTTGTACATCCACAAAACTTCTAAATGATTAAGATTTGTGAAGGAGGACGGTGTGTTTATAAGGATTTCTGCATGTTTTCCTGCCTTTGATCATACATGCCTTTTCATTTTGAAACGCCATCGAGCTTTATGTCCAGGCCCCTGGAGTCTGTGTGGAATTAGTCTGTGAGTCATGGCATAAACCAGTTTTAGTTTTAGACTTTGTTTTCACGTGTGGATCAAATTTAACAGGTTGAGTAAAGAAAACATTCTCGACACTGACGACAACTGCGCTGTTTTCAGTAGAGACGCATCACTGTGTAAAATTACAATAAATGGAACACAAGATTTGAGAATTATTATTTAAAGAGTGAAACTTGTGTGCATGCAGGTAGTTAAGCAGTAACAAGTAACACGAATATCAGTATTCCAGCAGAAAAAAAGTACTTCCTGTAATCCAGGAAGATTTAGGCATTGTAGCTAATGTAGCTCCACAATACTGAGACTAAGTGCTGTCTGTTTGTGTGTGTGTGTGTGTGTGTGTGTGTGTGTGTGTGTGTGTGTGTGTGTGTGTGTGTGTGTGTGTGTGTGCCTCAGACATTTGGGCGATTGGCTGCATCTTTGCGGAGCTGCTAACGTCGGAGCCCATCTTTCACTGTCGCCAGGAAGACATCAAGACCAGTAACCCCTTCCATCATGACCAGCTGGACAGGATATTTAGTGTCATGGGTTTCCCTGCAGGTCTGCACACAGCACACACACAATCTCTTGTATGTGTGTGTGTGTGTGTATATAGATATGTTTAGTGTATTGATCAAAACATTAACTTAGTCACGTGCTTGTGTCTTTCACAGATAAAGACTGGGAAGACATCAGGAAGATGCCAGAGTACCCCACACTGCAAAAAGACTTCAGGAGGACAACGTGGGTGACCTCTCTGATGATCTGACTATAATCAGGGAGCTTGTAGACTTGTACATGAAATATCATATATGCTGTCATTTGTCACCTAACAGGTATGCAAACAGCAGCTTAATCAAATACATGGAGAAGCATAAAGTGAAACCAGACAGCAAGGTTTTCTTGTTGGTAAGTGCACACACACATATCTTAGTTCAGTTACTTTAGAGGCATTATGTTCATGTCCAGATGACCAACCCTAACCATAACTGCTGACGAATTAACCATTAAACTCACCTTAAAAGTAATAAACTTCAAAGGGACATGGACCAGGCTCCACATAGTATAGCTATGTAAACACGTATACTAATACCTGTAATACTTAGTAATGGCCAATACCAGGAATCAGGAGGCCCTGGCCCCACCTTTTTTTGTATTTTCCTACTGTACACTGATCAGGTGTGTGTGTGTGTGTGTGTGTGTGTGTGTAGCTCTTGTAACCATGTCTGTTTTTCTGCCTTCAGCTCCAAAAACTCCTCACAATGGACCCCACTAAAAGAATCACATCAGAGCAGGCCCTGCAGGACCCGTACTTCTTAGAGGACCCGTTACCAACCACTGAGTGAGCCTTAGTAAACTTTTGCAAACTTTAGTCGACCTTGTTCTGGTTCACACAATGTTTCGTGTTGATGCTTCAATCACTAATTTAATCTGCTTTCCTCTAGTGTGTTTGCTGGCTGTCAGATCCCCTACCCCAAACGAGAATTTCTTAATGAAGATGAGCCGGAGGAGAAAACAGAAAAGGTAATTATTGTTATCCCATTATCCCATTATCCAGTGTCTTAGTAAAATTTCAAAACAGAAACAAAATTATTATTACTGACTGCAGTCTAGCCGCTGCCTTACTGATAACTTCACAGGCGGCGAATGTAGCTTTTGGGTTATCGCTAATAGTTAAATGGCTAACATTAACAGCTGTTAACGCTACAAAAAAGACTAAACTGGGTGAAGCTATACGTAATAACATGGGAAACATAGAAAACAAAACCTGACAACCGGGAACGAGAAGCCTGAGACACGAAACACAGGGGATGACGAACAGAGGTAATGCAGGAGAACACGCAGACGATCCGACACCGAACAGAGGGAAGCACACACTACACACACACACACACACAGGGAAACAAGGAAATGGCGGACAAGTAAAACAGGAAACATAACACAGAAAGACGGACTTGACAAGAGGATATGGCTGACAGGGGAGACGGAGCAAACATGGAACACAGCGAAACCAAAAGACTAAGAACCCTAAATAACACTGAAACCAAAGACCAGAGATAATATGACAAAAGCGAAGACTATTAACAATAAACAACACAAAACACTGGGTCACCTGACCCGGGACCATGACAGTGTCCAGGCACTTTCACTTTCAGCCATAAAGAACAGATTTTGTTATCTACTGGAGTCATGTAAGGTTATAGTATGGCTGGTTCTTAGAAAGCAGCATCTTATTTTAGTCAACTGTGTCCCTTGAGTTATTTTTACAGTGTAATAACTCAGCGCAGGCATTTAGCGATGACTTTGCCAGAGGCAGGGACACACTGTACACGGTGTACAGAAGTGCATGAGGAGGCTGACCTTCTTGGGCCTGCTGTGTTTCATTGTTCCTTTACATGCAGCTTAAAAAGCGCAACCTTTTTTCAAAGGCACTGCACTGTTTTACAGTTTTTGAGATGTTTGTTGTGAAATCTAATGGGAAAGTGAGCACTGAGGCAGAGACCGATGTCTCCATGTGACCTCTCAGAAGCCGCCGCTGCTACATCATACTGGTAGCTGCTGGCTGGAAAACATCTGAGTGTGGAGCTTTATTATTTGAGTATTTGAGGAGCTTGGCTTGCACTGTTTTGGTTGGATTTCATCATAAACGACATGCACAGAACTTGCCGTCAGCATAAAATGTGGACATGCGCAATCAATAATAGACAACATAATGTGGTCCTGGCTGCTCCAAATCATTACAACACCAAAACTGCTGATTGCAGACCGACGTGAAAGATGTGATATGTTGAGTTTATGAAATTACATGCAGGATTACACATCGCACTGTACATTCATACTAAAATACAAAGTAAATCCACTAGCCACTATATCTGACATTATATTGACTAAATGCAGTTTTTCAGATAGTTTTGATGATCCATCTTTCATCCTCTCCTGATGAGGCACTATCTTGCACGGCGCTCCACACCGAGGGCGATTGATGATTATTTTATGTTTCTTCCATTTAAAAAACTCGCACCAACAGTTGTCATCATCTCACCAAGCTTCTTGCTGACAGTCTTGTGCAGGTCTGCAGTCTGACATCATTTGACAGCTCTTTGCTCTTGTTCACGGTGGTGGAGAAGCTGGAATGGAACACGGTGATTCTGTGGACACACGGGCACATGGGCAATGTACGGAAGCCAGAAATCCTGCTGGGTTGTAGGGGATCAAATACTTATTTCACATGGGAAAATGTAAATCAACTTCTAACTTTTCTGGATTTTTGGTTAATATTCTGTCTCTCTATTAAAATGAAATAACCATAACAATTAGACACTGCTCATTTCTTTGTAAGTGAGCAAACTGACAAGTTCAGCTCACTGTAAGCGGACCGTGGGATGTCTTTATTTTCTTATTTCAAAGAAAAGTACTGATTACTTGATTTACCAAGGTTTGTGGCGTGGAACTTTCTGCAAATTGTTAATTAATTTAACGCAACAAAAAGAAAAGAAAAAAGCTTGGCTTAATTGTGCTTGATGGTGTTTTAAGGGGTGTCATTTATTTGGATTGAAAGGAGGAAAGGTTATGAGAACAAGAAGCTAATTGTGCTGGTGGATGGGTCACAGCTGTGAGTGCAGTGCCAAACTTTGGCTGTGTCCTGTGACTCTTCACTGGGTCCTCACTCTGAAATGATTTCATGGTCTGGACTGTCATGCTGTCTCTGGAAAGAAACCTGTGCTTACACTCAATTATCATTTTTTTAGGACATTATTCACTCACGGTAGCTCATATGCTTTTAATCTGCCATGTTCTTTGTAGAATGCTGGTCATTGTTGATGTGACCGCCTGCATTTTTTGTATACAAATGAGCGGATTGTTAGTGGATCACCTCAGAACTTTCCACTCCCATCAGCGCATTTTTGCGACTGTGGGATCATGCTTATTTGTCCCACTTAGTAAGTGTGGCCCTAAAAGCCCAACATTCTGCACACTGAACTCCTGAATTGTAGCCATAAGCTGATAAATTCACAACTGTGTGTAAATTTTGACTAAATTTTAAACCACATAATTGCCGCATAATGAGCCAGAACTCAATGAATGTTTGCGCCAGAAACTGGCTGCAGATTTCTGTGAACCATATTTAATATCACCTGAAGATGGACTGAACTGTTTGCAAAGGGTGTCTCGTTCCCTCAACTCAGCCACGCATCCACATCCAAGGGCCAAATTTCAGGTGTGTTACGGCACTTGGGGCATCTCTGGGGTATGGCTGCTGGCAAAAACCATAACAGTGATTTTGGTCGGTCGTTGCAGTCTCGATTTTTGAACTTTAAACCAGACTTGGGGCTAACTTGAGGCGCTTTAAATACATTGTCATTAGATGTCATGAAAGTCTGCTCTCCCTTGGTGTCACATGGAGAGCTTTAGGGCCTGAGCCAGCAGCATAAATGACTAAAAAACTCATCTTGGGGCAACAGATTCTCAAAGCATGGAAATAAATATGTAATAGCTGCTATATTAACAACATAGACAGACAGACAATAAGAGCTATCCTTACTGTCTCACTCTCAGATGAGTTAGTATATGTTTCCTTCTTTGGCTCATTTGTTGTGGTCTATTTAAAGTTTGTTAATGCATTCTTAAAACGCTAAACTGATGTTGTTGAGCTGCATTTCAATCCAGTCATCTGAGTGGGAAAGTGGGTCACAGATGCAGAAAAGAACAACCTATAGCTAAAAATAGAGCAAAATCTTGGTTTCTTGTTTTTAGCTAGAAGCCAAGATCATTCCACAGCATCTCTCATTCTCCACTCCATAAATCGAGACCCACTTTCAGTTTTGTGTGTCTTTGTGCAGAACCAGACCCAGCAGCACCAGCAGACGACAGGCCAGGCTCAGGTCCAGAACCAGCAGCAGACAGCGACCCAGCAGGCCCCCTCCCAGCAGAGCTCCGCACAAACCAACGGCACTGCCGGAGCCACGGGAGCTGCCACTGCAGCACTGCAGCACGGTCAGGACCAGGGGCCACCCAACAAGAAACCTCGGATCGGGCCCTCTGGGGCCTCCTCAGGCACTGGGGTGCTACAGTCAGATTACCAGGTCAGTAGAATATTATAGTACACCAGCAATAAATGAATCACACAACATTTTCTGGTGAAGCTGTTCATTTGTCTATACTTTAAAACTCTCAGAAACTATTGAATGAGTCTGTTGTAATCATCTCCTGCTCCATACTTTCATTCTTGGAGTTCCAAATTCTCCTTTTTAGTGTTATTCTGGGGTTTGGTGCAGACGTGAGTTTATCATCTGACTGACACAAGCTGTTTTAGCTTTCTTCCTCGTCCCTTCAAACTAACTTCTGTGCTCACAGCACCTGAACTCTGAAATGATCATAGGGATCTGCTCGCTATGACCTTGTGTATATATATTCAAGAGTAAAAAACTGTCTTACACTGAGTGTTTAGAGCAGGCTGAAGGCTTGTTTAATATGA
This sequence comes from Tylochromis polylepis, assembly GCA_015107715.1. Classification (NCBI taxonomy): domain Eukaryota; kingdom Metazoa; phylum Chordata; class Actinopteri; order Cichliformes; family Cichlidae; genus Tylochromis; species Tylochromis polylepis. The sequence continues at coordinate 1,462 of VVHJ01032808.1, read as the reverse complement.
ACAGCCCTCAGTGTAGCAGTATATATGAAGAAAAATATATGGAAAACCATGAAAGGCCGGCCACAGCGTTCCGGCACTGAAAATAAGACACTACAAACTCCTCCTGTTTGAGCTCAGCTTGATTGTAAGTACTTGTTTTAAGAAACTGACATGATCTTCAGAAGGAAAAAACCTGCTTTAGGCAGTCAGGATAGGGAAATCTAAACGTATTAAGACATGAACCAACATGTTATCGGGTTGAGAATGCTTACAGAGTTGTTTAGTTGTATCCTGCAGTCTGAAAGATGTATACCCAAACACTCAGATACCAGACAACAACAAGATGTTGTTTAAATTATAAGGACTGTACATTCCACATAGTTCTGCTGGCAGAGCTGATATCAAATCACAGTGGAGCCTGTGAGCTTTTGTTTTCTGCTCAGGCACCTCCTGTATCGCCGGCTCAACTCTTATCACGAGGCCAAAGAGACGACAGATCTCTGACCGTGATGAAGTGAAGCTGCATGCCAAAGTTTGGCATATGACATATTTTGACTTTCAAGGTGAAAACAGGAGAACCCGACCGCCGCAGAAAATGAATATGATCAGCGACTACTCGGCAACATATGGGAGCTAGTTCAGGTTTGAGCGTTACACAACTGCAAGGGCAGGGAGATCATGTGTCAGTACTTAACAGAGCACAGTGTGATCTAAGTGACCGCTTTGACCTCTCCTGCTTCTGTATCAGCAAGGCACACAGTATACTGCATACAGAGATATGCCTAGCTGCAAGTGACACAGCTGGTGGCTCTCGGGCCTCAGTTGATGTATAAATAAACCATCGCAGTGGTCAGACGCATCACGAGTGTGGCTATAGCTGCTGCTGTCAGTGCCCTACTTTTTCCCTTTATTGATCTCTGTCCACATATATTCCACCATGCAAAACCCACCAATCATTTCCCTAATCTAGAACAGTGTAGCACAAGTACCCACAACTGTGGCATGGAGGCATGCAAACAGTTGAGGTCTCAGATTCTCAAAGCAATATCAGTTCAATTCAATTCAATTTATACAGCGCCAAATCACAACAACAGTCGCCTCAAGGCGCTTTATATTGTAAGGTAGACCCTACAATAATACATACAGAGAAAACCCAACAATCATATGACCCCTCTATGAGCAAGCACTTTGGCGACAGTGGGAAGGAAAAACTCCCTTTTAACAGGAAGAAACCTCCGGCAGAACCAGACTCAGGGAGGGGCGGCCATCTGCTGCGACTGGTTGGGGTGAAAGAAGGAAACAGGATAAAGACATGCTGTGGAGGAGAGACAGAGATCAATAACAAGTATGATTCAGTACAGAGAGGTCTATGAACACACAGTGAGTGAAGAAGAAACACCCAGTGCATCATGGGAATCCCCCAGCAGCCTACACCTATTGCAGCATAACTAAGGGAGGATTCAGGGACACCTGGTCCAGCCCT
>VVHJ01032806.1:0-13019 GCA_015107715.1 Tylochromis polylepis | reverse complement strand
AAAAAAAAAGAGTTTAAAATTTTTTTTTTTTTTTTTTTTTGCTAAATCCTATGCAAATTTCTGCTCACAGAGTTTCCATTTCAGTTTTCAAGATTCTCTAAAAGTTTAAAATGTTGGTGTATCTGCACTCTAGCCTGGCTCATTAGCTGCTAACCTTTACTGTTTGGGCCAACTCTACCGTGATAAGGGGGAGGCAAAAAGACACAATCATAATGTTGCATGATTTGTTTCCTTTTTCATAGGGCAGTGCACATGGCACAAACATTTAGATAACTGTTACACTAAAAACTTATGCCATATGCAAGCACTGTTTGACTCCGTGCAAACTTCATCATGTATGCATGCACTTCACAGTGGATGTGACTATGTCCTAGTGACATACTCACTTCCTACCACATTGGACGTACCTCTGGTTATTCACATGGCTACTTCCCTTAAAGGAAAATATTTTCCAGTACAGAAGTATAGAATCACTTTAACCCAGACTGAATCCTTTCTGATCATTTAATCTAAAGTACAGCACTTGTCACCTTCAAATGAGTCTTTAAGGTGCTAACAGTACGTTGTGAACTTTATATAGAAGGCACCATGGAAACATGGTCTGACACTGCTTTTAATTTAGCCTCTAATGTTGCTAATAACTGCATACTGTATTTAGACTTAGACTTTACTGCAATAGAAAAGTAAAAGGCAAATAATTGTCTTTTTTGGATTTCATATTCATTTTTATTGCCTAAAACAATATTCATGAACTTTGCATTGGTCTCACAGTTTAAGAGAATATTCTTGAATTCTTGAATATTATGTATAATGAGTACAAATACTCTGATAGAAGTACTCAGAGCAATAATTCTAAGTGCTTTGGGTGATAACGTGATTAACTCATTAACGCCTAATGTTTTATATTTGATACATCCAGTTTTTTGTGAGTTTTTGAGATGTCTACATCATTGGTGTTTTGTTTTTTTCCCAGTGCATTTTTAAGCAATTATTTTTTTTAAAGCTAGATGTAGCAAATATGGTACAAGTTAAAAATCAGATACGGAAATTAAAATGTAATTAATTTTATAAACAAATTTGTTAGATGGTTCAACAAACTCTCCATTTTCAAAAAAATTGAATTTACTGGCAATTATTTCATGGTTCAGGCTTTGAAAGGTTATGCTCTAATTAAGTTTTCTTCCTGGATATACAGTCCCCTACTCTAAAAATATGTTGAGTGACCCGTCTGTTCTTTAGCTTCCATTACCTTTTCACCAGGAAAAAAAAAACACACAGTCTGTGTGTCTTTTATGATACAGAGACAGTAGGCTTTTATTAGAAGCATCGTCTCTACAGGTTTCATCCATAGTAACAAGCTAATGTTGAAAAAAGATGAATACATTAGTGGAAAAAATATATTTACAGTATCAGAACTCAGAACTGACCTTTTAAGATTTAAGATTACTGAACTGTTATAACTACAGTCTTTTGGTTATATTAAACCTATATGAGCTGTTTGTTTAAAAAAAAAAAACACACAAAACTTTTCGTCATTTAGTCACGAAAAACACCTTTTATGGTCTTGTTTGTAATGTGGAGCACTATGGAAAAGAACTATTCTGGAATACAGAAAGACAATCAGAAGTAAAAGTTGTTGTCTACTAAATAACAGCAGTGATTTTCTTGGAGTTAAAACCCACACTATTGCTTATAAGCACAGATATAAACGCATTCTAGCTGCACAAAAACCTTTGATCGCTTAAGATATAAATTGATTTCTTTGTAGGGAACAGATTACATATAACTGGAATAGAAAAAAAAAGAAGTATTTCTGAAATGAGACCTGTCAACATTTCAGGGAGAGGGCCATTATTCTCAGAGAGATTAATAAAGTATTATCACTTCTTGTTGTGGGGTTTTCACTGAAATTTATAACAAGGCCGCTGTCAGCTAATGTTTCATGAGCTTCGTTGTCTAATCCTTATGTCTGTTGTAATATGTGAAGAATGACATTGAATGTATTTTGAAACTCCATGGATACACTAAATAATATTATAGCTACCATTTGGCAAATGGCAGTGTGTTTAAGACAGAAGCATCTACTACTTTTAGGAGATCAGTACCATAAATTTAGTGACAATCATTAATTGGTATCATAACTGTGTTTCATGTTCGTCAGAGAGTGACAGTGATTCAGGCTCTTTTCTCCACACTCGAGCTTGTGATTCACTGTGTATTTGTATGTGCGTCATCATGGATAATGCTTCCATAAGTGTTAATGAGGAAAACTGTCAAATGTTTCAATAGGAGAGCGATCAAATTGGTGAACAACTCATATTACAACAGGATCTTGATAAACTGAAGTATGACACATTAGAGGGTCTTTCCATTCTCGTTTTTTCACGTTTCCTCCTCGACAGTACACTTTATTAGATAAACCTCACTGTTAATGCAGCTCAAGCCCTTGTGACTCACTATGGAGGCAGACAGGACATGCAGGTAGGGCTGAACAGTTCAGTTATTAGCCAGTTAAACATGTAGAGTCTGCAAATGTGTCACCAACATTTACAGTATGCTTAACTTCATTCCAGTCAAATTCTGCAACAGTTTTTGAATTGGTATAAAAACCACTAGACCACTGGACAAAACTCTGAACTGGATATCATTGTAGAACCTTCAGCAGACATGGTGAATAAAACTGAGTTTCTAAAAAGTGGACAAATTTTGACAATTCTTTAGACCATGACAGCCTTAAAATCCTGCCACTGGCTAGTAGAAGAAAATGGCACTCAATACATATAACATGAGTTTTTTCTCCAACAATATTACAGTTAATAGCACACTAGGGTCTTATGACTAGTGTTGCTAAAACACTTAACTTTTTTTTCCCTGTCTATCCTTTCATATTATGGTTTAGCCAGCAGCAAAATCTTTATTTTCTTGTAGCAAATAATATTGTAATAATGCAGAGGCTGCGAGGGGGATATAAAGCCCTAGATGTTATTATGCATTAGTAAGATTGTTATCATCCATTGTGACAGCAACAGCTGACATGCTATCACCAAACAGGGAAAAAACTAAGTCTAGACAAGGTGAAGAAGGTGGAAATCAGCAAGGGACACTAGTACGTTCTCTCACTTACATTATCTCAGTCAGTGTGTGGCTGTTTGCCAGTGTGGAATAATGAAAACAAGTATGGCTCATATATGTTGTATTATACCGGTATCAGTACTGTTTTCTATGCAAAAGAAAAAATATATATAGCAAAGTAGCAACATGAGTTGTTACTTTGATTGCGTTCCTCTGCAAGTCAATCCACAACACTGCCATTAGCCAGTGTAAACATATCTAGGGTCTGACTTCAAGTGTTGGTGGTACTATAAGAAGGAGCGCGATATCTCTTCTGTGCTATAACTACTTGATATTCGAAGGAAACAAGTTAAAGACTGAGTGAAAACAGAAAAATGCCTTTTTTTTCTACAAGTGTTTGGTATTTTCATCATATTATTCCCTCCATAAATATATCTAGCATTATTGCTTACCATTCTGTCTAATTCTGTTTTTTTAAGAAGGAGGTTTTCTTGCAAGAAAATGTGTCATTGTCTCAAGATGGTTCCAGGAAATTACTTTACTTTACTCCAGTGGTCTGTACAGTCCCCAGATCACAACCTAATAAAACACTTTTATGGTGAGGTGAAGTGGGATGTTCATAGCATCTGTAACAATGAAAAACTGCAAAAACTTTGCAGTTAAGTCAGAATAGATCGAAGTCCCAATGTAACATCTCTAGCAACTTACTGAATCATACCTAAAAAAAAAGGGCAACTCTGGAGGTCAAAAGAGGACCCTATTACTTAGGTGTACTTAAAATTGTCAATGAAAGTATTTACAATAGTAGTAAAGGACTCGACTTCAGTCAGAGACCTCAGGCTGAAATATTCATTCCGTTCCTTGACTTCTTAGCATAGACACCATGACATCCTAAATTTGCATAGCAGTAAAGATCAATGTAGCTCTTGGAGGCTGGTGTGACACTTATTCAAAACAGCTCCTCTTTTTTCCCTAGTGTAGTCTGAAGCAAAAGGAGGTGAGAAGGCATTGAGTGATGTGGGTAAAGAAAGCCAGACACTTCCTCAACTGTAGTCAACCTCAAAGAGCATTTTGTCATGTATCTTCACTTGGTAAAGTACCTGCAACCCTCTTCATATCACTACTGAATCAAGGTGTGCTTCACACTGTTTGATGCTGTCTGATGCCAGTTGAAATTTGGAAAAAGTAATGGCAAAGTAAGATTTTTTTTTTCTTTAAAACTGGCATAGCATTTTTTGCCTTTTAAGCACATGAATGACTCTTGGTAAGTGGTAATTATTAAGTTAGATGTCACTGCATTATGAAGGATGTCCTTCAAACTGTACCTGATTTCAAGGGACAGCTTGACAAAGCTCACTTTGAATTTGGTTGAAAGCATGTCTAATTGAATTTTGATACGTAATTAAATCAAGCAATAAATCAGCGCAGATCCCACTGCAACCGACAATTCAACACTCCTGAGCACCACAAGCTAATTATGATGAAGTTATTATCTCAGCCAAAGGGAGTTCTCTGAATGGCTCCTTCTGCATCATGTAGAATCTTTTCAACTAGAATGTACTCAACCTTGAGAAAAGGGCACCTCTCATAATGGATCCAAAAGATCCTATAAATTTTACTTGCTCTCTGGGTAATGTATCCATGTCGCAAAATTGTCCCACTTAAAGCTTGATGATTTCTTAGAGCAGTCATAGCAGTGGGATGTTTTTGTCTCACTTGTACACATTCACACATTAATACACCAAGTTAGAAATTATCCGATGTAAGCGAGCGATTACAACTGGTAGTAATTTCTGTCAATAATCCCTTGATGTGTAGGAAGTGGCTATATCGATTTAACATGGATTTAGAGCATCATCCTCATCATCTGTTTCCCACCCTCATATAGTTAATCAATTATATCCCCTGAGATTTAAGTATGCTTTAGATGCCATGCACTGCGCATGTAATCTCATGACATAAGGTATTAAATGAAGTCTAATTATAACTTTGCAGCTATGTGTCATATCACACTCTTTTAATACCTTCCCTAAGAAGACAAATTGGTGTGTCAGTAAAGTGGGGTGCTGGATTTTGATTTAGTAAAAAACAAAATCTTAGGACCATCACATGATCCTTGTAAATAAAATAAACGAATAAATGGATTACGTGGGTTTTAATCACCAATCTGCTTGACTCTACGATACCTTTAACAAGAGCCTAAAGAAGTTAAAAAAAGGGCAAAATTCTCTAACTCCCAAGACAACCATACTAGTTCTAGCTCATATGGTTTTCATAAATGAATCCTCTGCCACAATTACTGGAGTAGCCTCCTTCTGCATAATTTGATGAGCAAAGAGAACATTGATGAACTTTTTTAATTATTATGCCGCTTGGGATTTTGACACAAACGCCACAGAAAGGGAGGGGGTCCACCACTATAGCTGCCAAGGAGCTTTTTTTCCCCCCTTTTCTCTCTTTTCCTCTTCCCACATCACCTTTTTTAATTCACCCAATTTGTTGGTCCAAATGAAACAGCAAAAGGTTAGACTGTGGAGTAATTAACAGCAGCTAGCTTAATGAAATCAGGAGAGGCTGGTACACTGGGAGGATCAATACCTCACTAAGAGTGAAGCAAGAAGGAGGATTGTCCAGGGGAAACACACACATATACAGACCACTTAATAATAATAAGCTGATTAAAAGGCAACATGGTGTCCACTTGTAAATCAAAACTGGTTCGAACATACGGTGACATTATTGCTGTTTAGTAATTGTGTTAAAGGAAAGTTGCTCCTTGTGCACACTCAAGAAGTTTACAGGATTTACACCACTCTCTGTGGTTTGCTGAGAGGGTTTCCCTTTAATGAATGTCAATAAGTACATCAATACACTTTGGACAACTGAACACCAGTGCAGAGGGAAATGGTTATTCTATTTATCTAAGGCTACACTTAAGTATATTGAAGACTTTATTAGCCTCTTTCGATGAGGAGGTGTTTTGTTTTGCAACCGTTTTATTATGCTGTCTAAGGCATGCTGTGTTTGCCAGATATATAAGAGATGTAAACTTGAACTCTGCTCACTTTGTCTTGGCTGAGACATCCATGTCTCTTGTGTCTGCGCACATTAGCAGATGGCATGCACATCCAAGTTTTCCATGGTGAATATTTATGTTATGTGTGCATATGTCTGCATGTGTCTCATTGTTTTGAGGCCACCTGTCAATTGTCAGTTTGCGCCTTTTGATAAATTCAGACACATCCATCTCTTCCTCTGGGAAAGCACTTGATAGCAGGACATGTGCTTTTCTCCCACCCTCTCTAAAAAGCTCAAGTAATAGACCATGGGACATTTTTTTCAAATAGTCCAATTTTGTCAAAGTGCTGCCTGACCATTATTTTCGCAGACTTCATGAAGTAAGACTAGCCGAATTGCAGAAGACCTGAGTTTCACCAAGGAATCCTAAGTTGGAGTCAAAAACAAATGTGAAATATACAAGTTAAGAGACCGTGGCCAACTAGCAAGGTTCTCGTCTCTCTGGCTTGCTCTGTGCTTCGCCCTACCTTCAAAGGTATTTACACTATGAAATAAACTGTTATGTGGGAGGCTGTAAAGATGGGAGCAGCAGATCTCATTAGTGTTAAACTATTAGGAGCATGAGGACCCCAGGGATGAGAGGTTTTAAGGCTTTCACTGTAGCTTGAAGTTATCACATCATATGCTCTTTAAAAATGTTTTCACAAACTGCAGTGAGGAAGTTTTTTTTTTCTTTTACTTTGAAGTTATTGCTAATGGTACTTACTCAGCAAAGCTTGTTATTGTGATACTATATCTTAATTGCTGCCATATTAGAGCGGTCATAACTGAGCTTGGGCCTTTGTGCCATGAAGTTCACAGAGATCAAGAAAAGGTCACAAAAATACTGGAATAACAGGAGTCAGTGATTTGATTGGCATTGTGTTAATGGATGCTTATCTGTGGAAATTACTGGAGTATAAATATATTATTATTTTGTGATATGTGATCATTTAAGTATATTGGCTACCAGCTGTGTTTCTGTGGTTTTAAAGTGCACTTGAATGTGTTTAGAGCTTGATGAAGTTAAAAAGTGGACCCCATTGTGACTACTAAATGTCATTAGAGTGTGGTGTAATTTAACATCAGTGTTTGTTGTCCTTCTCTGGTGACATATGTTTACAAATAAGTCTCTGTTGGTAATGTCTTTTGGACTACAAACATATCTGTATTTAAAATACAAGTTTGGGGTGTTTTCAACACCTAAAAGTTTTATTTAAATTTTAAAAAGAGCTGGATATAAAAGATAGATGAAGCTTTGAAGATTTCAAAATCGAAGCCAGTGCTCAAGTGTTTTAAACCTGCATTCTTTCCTCTGGCCAGTAGTGGACAGCTCCTCTCACTGGAAACAAAAGTCTGATTGATTGTGCAGTCTATGAAAAAAAATATGAAAAAAATAAGGTTACTGTTCTCCTGTTAGATGATCTCAGTAAACAGTTCCTAAATGAGTTTGTGATCTATGGTTTATGGTCTTAGGTGTTAACTTCAAATCTTATTTTGGACAATATGATCTTGTAAAGTGTTAAAAAGACAGCATAGCATTGGAGTACCTTGTGATTGTCAATAGCTACCCAGGGGCAACCTCCAGAGCTGAAAAATGAAGACAATGCAATTGGAAAAAAAATAGTTCCTGTAGGCACCACTTGAAGCTCACTCCAAATCGGAGTCATTCCCCCCATAGACTTTCATGTTAAAATGTGTGATACAAGACTGTCCAACAGCTTTTGGTGTGTAAAATTGTAAGGTTTTAGAAGTCAATTTCTTTGCACTTATTAGCAGATATGTATGGAGGCTCGTAAGGGGCATTGAGGAAAAAAAAATTGAAGGTGTGCTTTTGCGAGATCCCAAGTTATTTTTGCAAGATCCTGCAAAAGTTTTTAATCCACTTCCATGCACTTCCAGGTCAGTACTGGGCCTTTGGAAACAACCATAGCGATGGAAGACACAATCACATCAATAATCGAGCTAACTAGTTAGCTGATAAATAAGCACCAGCTTTCTTTTGTGGCATAATTAATTTCCTACATTGTTTTGATCATTTTTAATGATGAAAATTAACCTTTAGCAGCATTGCAAAGTGTCTGTTTTTCAGACATTCAACTAATAAAGACCAGTCAGCATGGGAGTAATTGTAGGTATTGACTTATCAGTTCAAACACTTGATTTAATTAGTTTTTTAGAACAATTAGTTGTACTTAGATTTAGTTTTAATATGCTACCTTATCTCTGCACATAAAACATGATCTCTGTGTGGCCTTTCATGTTATTTCATTAGGAAATGTAAGGCAACCATTCTATAGACTGAAGGCCAGTGTAGGATCACTTTGCACCTTTGTCTCATGCAAAGAGTCCAATAAATATGTTAAAACTAACAGAAATAATGATGTAAAACCTTACAGTGAAGAACACATGCAGAATATGTTTAGAAAAAATGATCATCGTGATCATGAACCACTACGGATGAACAGGCATACACATGTTGATTTAGTTACTCATACAGAAGTGGTAATGGAATTATTCAATGGATAAGTGGGCCCAGTGAGCCTCTGCATGGGGTCCAGAATTTGTACTTCGCCACAGGCCAAGTATTATAAGTTGGAACAGGAATAAATTTTGATTACCTTGGACTCATTTTTTATACTCAATATGCAAATGTATATGTACTTAGGGAGACTTCAATACTAGCCTATATATAAGTGTAAGATGAAAGAAAATAGCCTTTTTATTATCCCTAATTCACACATAGTGTTCATGTTGCGCTTCTCTTGCATACTGCATACACAGTTTCCAATGTAGATGTGATATTAGCTACCCTCCAGTCACCTACGCTCAGCTGGAATGCACTCATTTCTATCTTCTGTTATGTGACTTTTGATTTTTTTTTTTTTTTTTCGGTTCCACTATCACTGTAGCAGCTTTGCATGCCATAGCTCAGACCATTACTTGTGAAGAAGGTTTGTCATAGGACTTCAACCTGCCTTCAGTTCATACTGGAACTTAGTTAGTCAGTAACTCAGTCCTCTAGTCAGTTCACTATCAAGTCTAATCACTAGCCAATATTTTGCAAAACATGCCATCCAAAGCAACAATATGTCCTATATGTCCCTTTTATTTCTATATACAGTGTACCCACTGTGTCTCAAAATTAGGATACATTTGGATACAGAAACAGAGCACAATAAGGTCTGGTGTTTTTAATCAATTATTTATCCAATATTTTAATGATCAGAGTGCCTGGGGTGATCAAAGGCGAGGTTTGAGCTCCACTGCCTTTGCTCGCTAAGACATCCCTCTGTACTTTGATGTGGTTCACCAACAAATGCACTTATCTTAAGCATAACTCTCTCCCAGGCTTACATGTGAGTGCTTTGAAACTGCTAGTTTGAGAGGCGTACATGCAGAGAGGAGGTCACTGACCAAGCCATACTGAGGAGAAAAAAAAAAGAGAAAACTCATACATTTATGGTCTCTGACAATCAGATGTACAACTACTGCTTTGAATGTCATCTAAATATGAAACAACCACAGGTCACTTTCTCAGATCCCTTATGTGCATTATCATATATTTAATTGGTTGGCAAGGTCTCTAACTTGAAGTATGTGTCACAAGATGTTGAATAAAACATTACTTGAAGAAGAAACAACTGCCCGATGGCAGCCTCAAGTAAAATTCTGCTTTAAATGACCACTCATTAGATGCAAATGAGTAAATCTTCAGACAGACTTGACTGATGTTGTTAGGCTCAAATGTGCAGAATAAATAAATAAATAATAAAATAAACTTGTACTTCTCATTTGCATAAACAATAAAGGTACATTTAAAGAAAGACACTGATATATGCCTTTATAATATTTTTATATTCCTCATAATCTGATTATGAGTGCTTAGTAGATATTTAGGGCATAATGTGATGATCAAATGATAAGTGGAGTGTTAATTATAATCACAAGCTTATGTAATATACTTTGAAATAAGTGACATTGTCTCCATATGTAGAAGAGATTGTCAAGAGTGTATCTACATTCAGTTCTTGAACAAGATACTTTTGAAATTGATGTATTACTGATTTCATAGCAATTACAGTGATTCCTATGCCAAGCAAGTATCGTGACTGTGTTAGAAAGATCTTAATCATATTTTTTGCGTAGCAGAAAATTTTGATACGGAGAAAAAAAATAGAAATAAAAGAAATGGAAGCCGACTTTGAAATCTACCCCATTTGCAATAATATCTAAGATGACACAGAAAAAAGAATACAATGTAAAAATCCTCGCAGGCAGCAGGATTTATGAATGCAAAGAAAACGAAGGGACATTTCCCATCCTTCTTTTCCAATTAAGCTATTGGCATTGATAACATACCTCCTAATCCATTTGTTTAAATCTATTGCCACAAGGTGCCAGCAGCAGCATTATAGTGCAATAGTAGTGAAACAGCAATACATCCAGTGACACAGCATAAGTCAAATGTAAAGCACAAGAGTAGCCTTGGCAAGGTTTTAAATTTTAAATTTGCTCAGATGAGTCATTTGTTTACTAATGGGTCACACACTACCAGCTGTTAGTACCTGCTCCTTGCGTGCCTTCTTACCCCGGTTGTACTGGATGGTCTGTTTTTGATTCGAGTTGTGAAACAATCTTGTCGTTTCTGTTTTTGTCGAGAAAAGTATTCTTTTGTATTTGCAAAGTATTGTGCTTTATTAGAGGTCTGATTTCTTGTAACTAAAGAACTTCGATAATATTAAAGTGGGTTCTTTTCTAGGTACTAAATTGTCATCAGAGGCCATCTTGTTGCGCTTGCTTTCAGGCATGCTTAGGTTTGTGTCACTGTTGTCTGTGCAGGGAAGTATATGATCAATGATATTGCAAATGAACTTTTTTAAATAAAAACTCATAAACACTTTATGCTGTTTACACCACAGTTATAAACCCTAACATAAAGTTGTTGCCACCTACACGCTTAAAATGTCTCATTCTAAAACAGATTTTAAAAAGTCATAATTCGTTTGGAGTGCTTTTTCTGTATGCCCCTTTTCTGCACACTCTAAAGCCAGTATTAACATATATTAACTCTGTTTTAGACTCTAGCTTTTGAGGGAAGCACTTGTATCTTTAGCTGCTAAATTATATGCTTGTCTGCCTTTTGATATTAGGTGTTGGGTTTATCAGAGCTTTTGTGCTATAAATGCAACAGTAGGGTGTTCTGGGCACAGTGGATGATGATGAGAGGTGAGATGGAGCCAAACCATAAATGTATGGGCTGTAAAACTATAACAATGAGTTGAAAGATACTAAAACCCTTTATGGATTCTTATTTTTTTCTTTTTAATTTAGTGTGGCTGGCCACCACGAAGAACCATTTTGTTTTTAGTGAATATCTTGGGGCGTACTCCTCTATCGCTCAGTCAGTAACAGCATCCCTTGGTGAATAATTACGGCGGGATAATCTGTTGACATGAACTTGTTTCCTGTTCATTGTTTTACCGTTCCACCCCAGTAGTCCTCTCAGCTTCTCTCCTGTCTAAGTGGCACTTCACTGCCACATTTCTTCTATTTTCTTTGCAAATAAAGTCACGTATTCAGATTATTATACACAGTACAAAGAAAACAAAATTGGTGATTAAAAATTAAATACTCTTATCTCTCTGTGAGTTATCTCAGTCCCCAGAGAGAGGATGCTATTTTGCAGGCTTGCGGGTGTCTTTTGTTCCCAATTTAGAAGCTTGTCGCTGTTTATTGTTAATTTTTGATGCTTCATTTGATATTCTGTTCACTTTCCTCCCTGACATGTGGAGAAAACATCTTTATCAAAGTGTCAGTTGTAGGGCTTCTGTTGTCAGGATGTCAGGTTTGCCCTATTCTTTACTTTTCTGGGGAGAGGGTGTGTACTCTGCAGCCTGTTTGCTGGCGAGCCAACTGGGCACGGAAGTGCACTGCACCAAGTTTGCATCTGAGCAAGAAATCAATATGTATCCTTATTCTCAATTCCAACTTTAAAAAGACTTCAAACTCTCAAATCTATGTAGTTCTCAGCTGTGAACTCTGATTGACTCTAAGAACACCGGAAAGTTCCCTGTGCACTTTCCTTTGCTGAGTTCAAATATCAATTTCAATTGTAAATTCTCTACAGAGTGACAGTCAGACAGTGATGTAAAAAACTTTTCATCTATCCTTACAGGAGGCCTGTCAATTGGGGAAGATCACCTCTGTGAATGTGAGTGCTAAACATTTTTTTCTGCTCTTTATTTTTTTTTTTGCATGTTTACAGCTATCAGCATGAATATAGCCTGATAAAGCATTTGTTTGGACTGCTATTATACACTCAACAAAAATATAAACGCAACACCTTTGTTTCTGCTCCGATTTTCCATGAGATGGACTTAAAGATCTAAAATTCATTCCAGATACACAATATTACCATTTCTCTCAAACATTGTTCACAAATCAGTCTAAATGTGTGATAGTGAGCACTTCTGCTTTGCTAAGATAATCCATCCCACCTCACAGGTGTGCCACATCAAGATGCTGATCTGACATCATGAGTAGTGCACAGGTGTACCTTATACTCCCCACAATAAAAGGCCACCCTGGAATGTGCAGTTTTGTCTCACAGCAAAATGCCACAGATGCCACAAGCATTGAGGGAGCGTGCAATTGACATGCTGACAGCAGGAATGTCAACCAGATCTGTTGCTCGTGCATTGAATGTTCATTTCTCAACCATAAGCCGTCTCCAAAGGCGTTTCAGAGAATATGGCAGTACATCCAACCGGCCTCACAACCGCAGACCACGTGTAACCACACCAGCCCAGGACCTCCACATCCAGCAGGTTCACCTCCAAGATCGTCTGAGACCAGCCACTCAGACAGCTGCTGAAACAATTGGTTTG
>VVHJ01032805.1:10907-31817 GCA_015107715.1 Tylochromis polylepis | reverse complement strand
TAAATTGTTGATTTAGGTGCAATCTTAGTAGCCACAATATCCTTGCCTGTGAAGCCATTTTTATGCAACACAATGATGGCTGCACACGTTTCTTTGCAGGTCACCATGGTTAACAATGGAAGAACAATGATTTCAAGCATCACCCTCCTTTTAACATGTCAGGTCTGCCATGCTAACCCAATCAGCCTGACATAATGATCTCCAGCCTTGTGCTCGTCAACATTCTCACCTGAGTTAACAAGACGATTACTGAAATGGTCTCAGCAGGTCCTTTAATGACAGCAATGAAATGCAGTGGAAAGGTTTTTTTGGGATTAAGTTAATTTTCATGGCAAAGAAGGACTATGCAATTCATCTGATCACTCTTCATAACATTCTGGAGTGTATGCAAATTGCTATTATAAAAACTTAAGCAGCAACTTTTCCAATTTCCAATATTTATGTGATTCTTAAACCTTTTGGCCACGACTGTACTGCTAAAAGACATATGAAAGGCCAGTAAATACATTAGACTTTTACCAAGGGCAACTAGAGTCTTGAATGTCAACTAGTGACCAACAATCAGCAACCCAGTGTGAATGTGGCTTTAAGGACACGCAAAATGCATGTGAAGGTGTTTACCTTCATAAAACAAAAGTCACGTTTAAATATTGTCCTACTGATTTAAGAGCTCAATAAATTGATAAACTACACCTGAAGTTTTCTTGCCATGTGTACCACCTCGTTTGAAGGTGGATTGTATTTGTAACAGTTGGAGAACATCAGGCGAACGTCAGCAGCAAATTCTTTTGCATTTCCATACTCTCGTTGATCCATCTTTTTCTGGGGAAATAACATGTTTTTGTTGAGAAAACTGATCTACCATTACATGCTTCAATTAATCAGCTCAGACATTGTACCTTGATAGAACTCAGGTCCATGGGATGCTTGATGATATCATGGTAGTCATGCAAACCCAAAGCAGCCGCATCAACTGGCACATAAAAGGGCCACGCATATGCCGAGTGCCTCTTCGAGAGCAGCTCCTTCAGGATATCATTGCAGCATCTGAGCTGCTCAGACAGTCTGACATTCTTGCCCTCACAAAGAGGTAAGTCTTTCTTAGGAGCCTTGATGGGCCTTCCACCGCCTCTGCGGGAGAACATACAAGGCGCTGAATGTTCAGCAGGGGAGACTTCACTGCTGGTGGGGTCTGCTTTCCTCTTGAGACCTTTTCTGCTCTAGATATATTTTTTAAAAAAAGCAGTGGGGCACAAAAATAACAAAATTGACATTTAAAAGTTTGTTTTAAGGCACAAAGACAATATATATATATCAGTAATAGCTTTTGACATCATTAATGATTGTAAAACTTTTATTTCACATTTTACTTAAATAGATCATCGCATGATTTGTACATATACTCTGAAAGCTGCTTGCAAACCATTTCAGTGCTTACAGTTGAATCAGTTTGTGCAGAGAGCTGGTTGGGTGGGCTCGACTGAGGGACATTTGGAGGAATGACTGTCACAGTCTGCTGAAGAACAACCTCTGACATGAGGGATCTGTGCTTTAATGCATCTGCATCACAGGTGATAAAGTTAAAATTTTATATGGTGAGCGAAATCAGTGCAGTTTTAATATCTTTCTATAGTAACATCGTAATGTCATTTTTGAAGTTTGTCTTTCTCATTTAAAATTTTACAAAAATTATAAGACAGGACAAAATGACCATGCATCAGTAATCGGGGGCATGCAACATACCTGCATTAGCATTTTTCCCTTTTTGTTGTTCCTTTGTAGTGACGTCTGCCACAAACTCTTCCTGAGGCATTTTAGAAAGTTTCTGCAGAAAAAGCTTTTCCAGGGTTTGTGCCATAAGAACAATATCATCCCCAGGCTGTGGAAAGACAAATGATGCATTAAACAGAAAAAAAAGAAAAGAAAAGGCAAATGTACTTTTGTGACAATTTAAACTCCTGAGATGCATTCAAATACTGTTAAGGACCGAAAGTTAAAACGAAACAAAAAAGTGACTTTATTATTTTTTTGTCCAACTACTTTTTTCATCATAGGACTACTTCTGATTTCTGTACATCATATGAAATGTGCTTTGTGGTTACATCTTGGTATAATACAGCAACAAAGCTATTATCATCTTACCCGGTTGTACACATAGCAGTTGGTGAACATAGTGTTGAAGTCTTTTATACAGTCAACTGCTTGCCAGTAGTAACTATTCTTTAGCCGCTTCTTAATGGTGCTAAGATCCATAGGATTTGTAATAATTGTATAATAATCCTGAAAGACAAAGACACGAACATGAAAACATGCCTCTGTGGCTGGTGCAGACAGTTTTAGGTTCAAACATTAAATACTAAAAACTCACAACTGCAGTCTCACTGCAGTGTTACAAATACAAGTTTACTACTTACTGGGAGACACAGTGCCACTGCATCCACTGGCTGGTGAAAAGGCCACGAGTATTGATGCCTCCATAAAGCTTTGAGCACCACCTTCTCCAGATATTGTAGCTGATTGGTTATGCGTCCAGGCCTCTTGGGATTTATGACCTCTGGCGGAGGGGGATTTCCACTCACAGGGGGGGAGACTTTCACTTCAGACATTGCGGTATCCAAATACCGTGCAGGGGGAAAAACCACCTGGAATTTGCTTTGGAGAAACTCGATGCTCACAGCACGTTTTCCTACATGACAACTGAAAAGCAGCAGCTGTTTAATGAACAACACTATAACAAAACTACTTTACTACAAGAATGCTGCAAACTAGTCTTGACCCCTTAAATTCTTAAAAATTTTAATTGAGCATTAATATTCCCTGTGACTGCTAAAGCATTCACTTTCTTGATATAAAATTGAAGCCTTAAATGTAACATGCACAGCAGGTAAAAATAAGTATTGAACACGTCACCAGTTTTCTAAGTAAATATATTTCTAAAGATGCTATTGACTTGAAATTCTCCCAAGATGTCATAACGACCCATCCAATCCACACGTGCAAAGAAGCCAAACCATAGATATCCATAAATTATGTCTAGTAATGAGAAATGACCCAGGGAAAAGTATTGAACACATGAAGAAAGGGAGGTGCAAAAAGGTGTGAAAGTCATGCCACAAGCTGAACTCAGTAATTAGAAAGCAATCTTGCCACTTAACCAGCTTATATTCATTTGCACCAAGTCCCAACTGATGGCCCATTACACACAAGAAACATCTCATGATGGGTAAAACTACTGATTGCACTTAAGACCTTTGCAACCTTATTGTTGCAAAACATACTGATGGCATTGGGGACAAAAGAATTTATAAACTAATGAAGGTTCCAGTAAGCAATGTTGAGGCCATAATCTGGAAGTGGAAAGAACACCGTTTCAACATAAACCAGCCACGACCAGGTGCTCCCCGCAAGATTTTAGACAGAGGAGTGAAAAGAATTATCAGAAGAGTTGTCCAAGAGCCAAGGACCACTTGTGGAGAGAAATACCTGGAATCAGCAGGTAGAATTGTTCTGAAGAAAATAAGTAATGCACAGAACTGCCATGGCCTGTATGTGCATTCATCATGCAAGACTCCATTGCATGATGAAGCGCTTTTAAAGTATATTTATACAAGCCTGTGAAATCCTGGGAGAATATAGTCTGGTCAGATGAGACCAAAATGGAACTCTTTGGATGCCACACCGTGTTTGGAGGTCAAAAGGTGCTGCATATCACCCCAACACACCAACTGTGAAGTTTGGAGGTGGGAACAGCATGGTGCGGATCTACCAGATGGACGGCTGGATGGAAAAATTTACCAAGATGTTTTTAATAAAAAATCTGTTGCCATCTATCAGGATGATGAAAGTGAAACAAGTGTGGACATTTCAGCAAGACAATGATCCCAACCGCACAGCCATGGAAACTCAGTTGGTTTCAGAGAAAGAAAATAAAGCTGCTAGGACGGCCCAGCCAATTACCTGACCTGAATACAACTGAAAATCTTTGGAAAGGACTAAAGGTCAGAGTTCAAAGACGGGGTCCAAGGAAACCTTCAGGATTTGAAGACTGTGTGGAAGAACGGGCCAAAAATCACAACTGAGCAATGCATGTGACTAATTTCTCCATACAGGAGGCATCCTGAAGCTGTCATCACCAACACAGGCTTTTGTACAAAGTATTAAATAAATTACAAAGTATTAAAGAAATTTCATTAAGTGTGTTCAATACTTTTTCCCTGTGTCATTTCTCATTTTTGCACATAACATAATTTGCGGACATCCATGGTTGGATTTCTTTGCATGTATGGACTGGATGGCTTGTTACAGATTTCTGGTGAGAATTTCATGTCAGTAGCACCTTCAGAAATATCTTTATTTAGAAAATTGGTGACGCGTTTGATACTTACTTTACCCGCTGTATGACAAAAAACGTAAAGCTGCAAAGGATAAATCTTTTAAAACATCTTTAAAAAAAAAATCACCTCTCCAATGTGTACTGTTTAGGTAATAACTCATTGATTACAGTAGGCTATGCACAATCCCGTTTACCTGTTTAATTGAAATGATACTGCAATAAATATATTTATTCAAACCAAAATTTGATTCCAATGTATAGATTAAAAAAACAAACAAACAAACAAACAAAAAAACTAATGAATGTTGGTGGGGGTATCGATCTAAATTACTTCATTGTTACAATTAATCTTGTTAGTTAAATAAATACTTTCTACTTAAAAGTAAACATCCACAGAAAAATACTGACAATACAACTACAACACTACACAGGTATCAACTCTTTAAGAGTGGAAGGTTAGGAGAGGCTCATTTGTGCTACACACATGTAATACTGCCATCTACAGCATCTCTCCAAAACTGCTCCAGTGCACATTTTACTTCAGCACCAGTAAAACTTTGTAGATTTGACTAAATATAACAACAGTAGTAAAGCCAAAACATTGGGCTCCTTTAGGTATAAACGCATGTCAAGTTAAAGGATACCCATATGAACTGAGTTACAAACTTCTGAAGGACTTTTGTGTACAACAACTTGCTGCACAAGGAATTATATGACTAAATATAAGCTATATACAAACTATAAAAAGCATGCTCATGTTGTTTATAAAGGTAAAATTTATTATTCAGAACCAAAAGTTAAGGTTAATCATACGTGACCAAGCACGCAAAGAAGTGGAGCTATATGAAAGCAATAAAGGTTGCCATCCAGCCGTCCTAACGCAAATAACTTGCATTGATCGTTCTGCTTATATCCCATTTGAGATTTATTTTAAAGAACACATGAGTTTAAAACAAGGGTAGGGGTTGAGTTGAGGACCGGTGCATCCCACTTTTATGGCTATGTTAAACCTTTTCCGGCATATCTGGTCCCAATGGCATATTCAAAACTGGTTCCATGTCTTTCCATCAAGCGCTATTTCCATGGGAAAAAAAACCAGACATATGGGAAAGACATGGCACTCAAAAATTCCTGAATTTAATCTACCATCATCTTTATTGTTGCTGAATTCTCTTCTACTGGTTTAACTTTCAAAAAGTTAAAAAAAAAAAAAAAAAATCTTTTTCACCCCCCAACTGTAACAAAGCATAACTTTTATTCATGTTCATGACTAAAGCTACAACAAGATGGAGTCCCCTCATGTCTAATAAGGATCTCACGTCACTGATATTCACATAAAACTATACGTGTCAGATGAGGCAGGAGTACGTCTGCATCCTTTTAGTACACTAAGTGGTCTGATAAGGTGGGTTATTGTCACCTGTCCTTTTCAGTCATACATGGATGTGCATTCTAAGTGGTCAAACATGTACTGGATGACTGGAACCAGCCTTATTAATCACTTAGTTGCTCTGTCTCCTTTTAGTGCTGGCTGCCAGCAGTTGTTCAGGGCCTGTCAAGTTATTCAGTGTGACATTGAATTTAACGCTAAATAGAGGGTAATGGTTTCTACAAACATATGGACCATAAGTGATTTTTCCCCCTCATTGTGTTTGGGAAAGTAATTTGTAAATGTGGTGACTAAAGATCTTTGTGATGATGATGATGTACAGATTCACTCTTGTAAACTGTGTGCTGAAGCAAATATGCTGGATTGCAAATTATACACGTACAGGTGACATGGTTCTGGATTTTGCTCGAGCTTGCAAGCTAAATATTTCTCTCTCCCGACCTCCTGTGTACATAATAATGACGATTTGAGCCAAATCAACACTCCATCAGGCCTGCTGATTTTCAGTCCAGTTCTTGTGTAATTTGAAATACCTCAGCCTTTTCTCCCAGCTTCCCTTCCTTAAAAATGACCTCTTGACAGCCACCTAGAGACCATTTCTGATGAGTCAGTAGATGGATCAACAGAAGGGCCAGATGCATCTGAGGTCCCCCATCAGGTTTTGCTGATTTTTTTTAGAAATAATTTTTTAATTACATGATTTTCAGATACTGTTTATCTGCACTAAATTTAATTTTTGTTTTGTTTTTAAGGCATTTACACCTTTTGTCCTTTACTGGTTTAATTTTCTCCCACACACCATACTGTTATATACAAGTTATCAGCCAACAGCTCTTTGGGAATTACCTTGTTTGATTCCTGGTCAACCTGTGTTACTTTTGGCTTTTTTCTTAGATTAAAGTGAAGAAATGGGAACAGGGTATGTTTTTGCAGCAGGCTGCTAGTAAAAAGGTCATCCCTTAAGTCAGGTGCCTTTTTCATGCTTGAATGATTCAAAGGGCAATGTAAAAATGCACACACAAAAAAAAATCACCTGAAAATGGTCAGGTACAAGAACTGGACTGAAATTGAGTGAAAAGACAGCCAATGTCCATAGAAAAACTTTGACAGGCCTTCGGAAAGCCTGGAGAACTACTGCTGAATACCAAGAAAGTCTGGGTCCGTTTAAGTAAAATATCGAGAAATGAGGGGCGACTCACGACTTATGCACAGCACTATGCGTTAATATAGTACATTTAATTTTTTTCATTACTTTTCTATCGATTAAGGCACGTCACGTCATCCGCTTTTAGCGCCGAGCAGTCAGGATCTTGGAGAGATGCACAGGAGCGCGTCTCGGGCCCTCTCTCCCCTCTCTGTCCGACCGATAAGTGCAAGCGGGCGGGCACATTTGTAGGACATAAAACCAGCTGCAGTCACGCCCACCGGTTAGTCTGCCTGCCAGCTAACGTTACCAACAGTCGGTGTACTATACCAAATAAAATCACCGCAGTTGTCGCCTGTTGCACTGTACTAATGGCGCAGTTTAAGTAGCAGCATTTTGTATTTTATGCACTAACAACCCTGATAATATGCTAACGCTGCCGGATGAGTTTGGTCGTCAGCGCTGGAAAGTTAAACGCTTTCCATTTCTCATCTCTGCGCATTTTAGCACTTACATCTTGTGCAAAAAACAAACAAACAAACAAACAAAAAACCCGCGACAGCAAGTTTGCAAATACTTGTTTGTTTTTTAAACGCAAGTCGCTTTAAGCAAACATATAGCGCGGCTAACCGCGCTAACGTCTAGCTAGCGTTAACCAACGTTGTTGAGAAGCGCTTACGTTTCGTTAGTCTTCCTACCAGTTTGTTGGCTTTTATAGAAGTGCGACGTATTGAAGGAAACACGCCAAGCACCACAATACGAGTTTGCTCAGGCTATCATCACCACTAGCATCGTCGTCGTCTTTGTCGTGCTAACGTTACCTTAAGAGATTTCACGGACTCCTGCGTTCAACTCTTCAGTAGCGGACGTTTCTACGGCAACCACCTCAAATTTATACACCTCTGCTCAAGACTCCAGACTTGATTGGTCTACATTCTATTGGTGTTTGTCTTTGAAAGAGTTTTTAAAAATTACATTAAAATCACCATCGCACAGCCTGCTACAAAGTGTTTAGCTAACTGTTTTTCTTTTCAAACCACGAGTTACAGATTTATGTTGAGCGTTCCCAAACAAAATGGTAACTCGACAACGTCCCTGTACATTATCGGCTGCTTCAGCTGAGCAACTCCTGCAGATAATAATGCCACTCGCCTGTTTTGTGAGCCTGCGAAAGCGGGCTGCGGACTTGTGGTAACTGTGGGGGGAAAACGTGTCTGTGCATCATCGGGAACAGAAAACTGGGATCTGGGCGGAGCGATGAGTTCACGGGCTGACCCAGAATCGGAAAACAGGCACTCGTTAAACAGGACTATACTAAGCTACAAAACAACCATTCTCAGCAGCGAACATCCCTTGTGTTACTTGTACACTGATTTATTAAGCGATTTTTTCTGTCGTCTTCGTGTTAAAAAAGTATTTTTTTTTTTTATAAGGAAACGACTTGGATTACGCAACTTTACTCAAAGTTTTTATTTTATTTTTTTTGTACCTCCCAAAAAAGTTGATTCTGTTCATCTGGACGTAGCGTTTTCAGTGGGAGAAACGTTTCGTCACTCGTTTTTTTTTGTACCTTTGTTCTGGAAAATGCAACGACAATAATAAACAGTTTTAAGGGCTTCTCTTAGTTGTGAAAGGAAAGTGGAAAATATTAGAGGGCTTGAGGCGAAGGTGACATTTACAAGGATCACCTGAAGCAGACACAACTTTACTTCCTGTGAAATGGAAGCAGGGCCTTGAACTTGAGTTGACGTTGAATTAAAGCATTTAAAAATAACAAAATCGGTCATATTAAGTGCAAACAATTTTAGAACAAACAAGGCAGTTTTACTAAAACAAGACTTCAATGAGTTTGAGTTTGTTTGTATGCAGTGACAATATAAATTGCCAGGACTGGGTCAAAATTCTTCATTGCATAATGCTATCTAATACAAATTTGTCCAGAATTCAACAGATCCCCCGTTTAAATATTTCCAGGCTTGTGTGTAAAATGAGTTTTGTGCTGAATGAAATGCTGAAATCTAATTACCCCTATTAAAAAGTGGAGGTTGTAGGCTACTATACCACAGCGAGTAGATTGCTGCTTATTTGGTCGAAGTCCTTCCTGCTGCTGCTCTTTTTTAATCAAAGGAGAGCTTTGCTCTCATAATTCAAGTGGTGCATGTTTTCAACTATGTTTTCAATTTTCAATTATTTCATTATTTAATTAAGTGGAAATATAATTTCTAATTATTCCTATTATTATCTGAACTTGAATGGTCAGTCAGTTACATTTCATCAACTCAGTGCTTGTAGACGTGGTGAAGATGACCCGCTGAAGTTCAAAGTGAGCATCAGAATGGGGAAGAAAGGTGATTTAAGCGACTTTGAATGACTGTTGGTATCAGACAGGCTGGTTTTGAGTATTTCAGAATCTGTATTTCATACTTAGATTTTCGCTCTAGGATTTACAGAGAATGGTCCAAAAATGTCCAGTGAGCAGCAGTTTTCTGGTTGAAAAGACCTTATTGGTGTCCGAGGTCAGAGAAGAATGGCCAGACTGCTTTGAGCCGACAGGAAACAGATGGGCCACAGTAGCAGAAGGCCAAACTGGGTGCCACTCCTGTCAGCTAAGAACAAGAAATTAAGGCTCCAGTTTACACAGGCTCGACAAACACTGGACAGAAGATTGTAGATCAGCATTGTTTTGCCTTGTTTTATTACATTTTGTTGTTTTTGCTGCCTTTGGCATTGTAAACCTACACCGGTTTTTATGTTCTTCCATGTTAGGTACATTGAGTTTGCTTGTAATGAAATCTGATATATAGATAAAATTGCCACTGCGATTAGAAAATTGTGAAAAACTCCTTAGACCGTTACCCGGTCTAAGGAGTTTCAATTTGTGGTGCAATATTCAGATGGTAGAGTCAGAATTTGGCCTAAACAACATGAGAGCATGGAGCCATCCAGCCTTGTATCCATGGTTCAGGCTCGTGGTGGTGGCATAATGATATGGGGGATATATTACACCTTGGGCTCCTTTGTACCAGCTGATCGTCATTTAAACTCCACGATCACCATGCTGCTGATCATGCTGTCCCTTTTATGGCTTCGGTCAAGCCTTCTCATGGCTGTTTCCAGCAGACTAATGCACCACGTCACGAAACTCAAATAGTCTCAAACTGTTTTCTTGAACATGATGAGTTCACTGTTCTCAGATGGCCTCCTCAGTCACCAGATCTCAATCCAACCGAGCACCTCTGGGATGTGGTTGAACAGGAGATTTGCATCATGGATGTGTAGCTGCCAAATCTGCAGCAACTGCATGATGCTATGACGTCAGTATGGACCAGAGACTCTGAAGAATGATTCAGTTACCTTTGTCATCTTGTTAAACCTGGACCATGACGAATGAGCGCAGTTCCGAAGTCAAAAGTGGGAACAACCTGGCACTACCAAAGTGTACCTAATGAAGTGGCCAGTGAGTGTATTTGTGCATACATTTTTATATGTAAATTACCTGTTTTTCCCTAAGGTAATGGAAAATATTGCACTTTTAAACGGCCTTTGAGCCTGTCAGTAAAAAGGAGTGTGAAACTAATTCCGCATTCGTCACTTGCACCTTTTGTCCACAAGATGGAGCCATGGCCAAAAATGTGTGGCGAAATTAAGCGGCTTCGAGTGCAAAAGGAGGTGGCATGTTGCTTCGCTCTAAGTCCCTCATGCCCATAAATTATTTAACTGGAATATTTACATTTTTGTTTAAATGTCATTATGAAATGATTGGCCGTCATGCACACACCTGGAAGTAAACTCAGAACATTAACATCAGTTTGTTTTCTGGAGGCTTCAGTCTTTTCTAAAGGCTCACTTGTGTATCTTTGCAAGCAAAAGAGATTTTTGACTGCGAAAACACGTGTTCACATGTATATTGTAATTTATTTAGCATCAAACTGAATTTAAACGCAAGAAATACAGGAAACAGATGGGCCAACGCTACGTTTGAGGAAACGAGGCAGAAAAGGGTGTTAAACAGTCTCCAGTATACCAACAAAAGGCCAAATGCAAGGAAGCTCAGAAAGTGAAAGGAACAGGCAGGCAGAATGAGTTTTGAATCTGAGCGTAAATACTGACACAGTGTGAGTTCCCCTGACAATGACAGGAAGCTTGTTGAGAAGGGAGGAGGTCATAAAGGAAAAGGTTCAGCCCTGCCCATGTTTCGAAAGTGAGGAGAAACAACGGGTATTTGTTTTTGAATGAACAAACATAAACTTCTCAAAAGAAGTGAGGGAACAGACACTGTTTACACATTTAACTGCTTCTAATCAGAAGTCGAACAGCTTCAATGCTACTTTATATTACTTGCCATATTATTTTCAGGAAAAGTTTTACGTCTGGTTTACCGCATTCCAAACCTTTAGTGATCCTAGGTGACGCATTGTTCTGTTTTAGATAAGCAAATGTTAAATAGTCAGGATTAACTCTAATTCAAACAACAGCACATCATGGCAGACATGATGGTTAATATGATTTACAATAATACCAAAATGACTAGAATCTTTCCATTTTATAAAACGGAGTATTTATGCATTAAATACAATTTGATGCTTGCACTTTTACTAAACTGTGGCATTATTACTTTGCTTAAAACTTTTAATGTATTTACTTTTTAAAATTGCCACCTAAGATGATCCTGAATACAGTAGCAGCTCCAAAGCTATGAGGCAATAAATAATAACTGGCTCTATTCATAAGACAATAAACGTCCTTTCCCCTGCAAGTCCAGTGGGATTTGGATAAAATCCAAGGAAAAATCCAAATAACAATAATTCTAATCCAAAATTCATACACAGACAACACTGAATAAAAGCCTGACAGCAATCAGTCAGGAAATGGGGATCTTATTAAAAGTGTTCTCATTCTAAATCATTTGAAAACCACAGAGTTGAAATATAGCAATGCTGCATCAAATGTATTCTCAGTAGCTGGGCTATCGTTTGACTGTCCCATGTTTGGTAACCCTTGAAAAATGTTGGCAGGTTGCCTTTTAATAACCGATACGGCCTGTTCCTGGAGCAGGGTTTAGCAAAGGATGGCACTTTTCCTACCTCTGCTTTTGCTGCCTGTATTGCTGTTCTTAATGGTCTAACTCCTCCACTGAAGAGTAGAAAACATGCAGAGCAAATCCATACCTTGCTCTATGTCATCCATAAGAGGGCAACAGAATCCATATTTTTTTATTACGCTACGCTTTATGTCGTGTAAATAAAATGCATTTCTTATTTTTCAGCTGTAAATCCAAAATGGGAATAAGAAATACTTAGAAGAACCTTCGACTATAATGACTCTCCCGCTGTGCATCACGCACAAACGGAGTGACGAAAATCACCACAAAACTTTTGTTTTTCTAAAGAAAATGGTAAATTACAGGGAAACTCAAACGCAACTCGGCTGCCGTTTAAAATGAAGGTGCATTGCCTTTTAATAAAAGATATGAGATGATTTCTGAGAGCTCGACAGGTTTTTTTGTTTCCAAGTGAATTTTAAACTAAATGTGAGCTTAACAGAATGTATTTCTTATGATGTCGGGGTTTGTTTTTTTTTTGTTTACCTTTATTTAAATAGTTAAAAAATAAACTGGAAAAATACTCTTCGAATAAACAACAGACTAAATGAAAGTGGAAATTTGTGAGCACATTTAGGGACTTCAGAATCTCACATGTAAGTTTACTTGCCATGCCCGAAGTGAGACGTGCTGCCAATCTGTCTGGTTGCTAATTAACATTACAAGAAGACCTTTACTATGCTTTCACAGCTGACTACCTTGGAGAGAAAAAAAAAGAAAGAGCACATGTGCAGATTTTTGTGTTCACCTGCTGCATTATTGTCCTCATATGTTGTTACCAGATGGAATATCCATTCATCTAACTTAAGATGTCTGAGAGTGGTCCAGCAGCATTTGGTTTGGTTTTAAAGTGAATTAAAAGCAACAGGCCACATTTAAATAGGAATCAGATGTGTTTCTGCAGTGATTTAGGAGAAAACCCCCAGTTTTACCATAAAACTAGTGCGCTACAGTAAAGAAAACCCTCTCATCTTTCCTGCTACTGATAGGTATTTGAAATCAAAGTGAGAACATGTGAGATGGCGTCCTGGTCAGTAGTCAAAGACACCGTGCTGTACCAAGAGCCAGCTGGAATGAGGCTTTAATGTTGGCTTTGCCTTTTTTTTTGTGGCCTTTGTGTGATTGAGAAAATGTGGGGCAGAAAATCCCTCTTCACTCTGTCCATCTGATAACACAACCCAAGTCAGCAGCAGTCCAATAACAACCCTGCCCTGCTCAAATGTTTGGAGCGTCCAAAAAAACACTGCTGAACCGAGGACGGAGCAAAGGGGGATTATCACTGTGATAATAAGTTATTCTGTTCACTCAAAAAAAGATTTTTTCAGCCCAAAAAGTACATCTGATTTAAACATTTTTGGCTTTTTGTAATACTTACAGACGCAAATATTTGACCCTCTTTAGAACAGTGCCTATACCTATACAGTGGTGGTAGACCTTCTTTTCAACAGAGTAAGTGTGGAAAGTGAGGTGTCTAATTGTTCATATATTTCTGAGATAACTGCTGAAAATACTGACTACTAAGATGCAATGTGTTTGAAAGTGGGTGCTGTGGGGCACACCGATTCTGGTCTTGTCAGGTGAACGTACACTTCACAAAGCCTTCATTGCAGTTTGTTACGTTCAGTCCCTCACACCTTCCGAGCTACAGTCTAAACCTGTCCAGCTTGTCATGTTCTTACGAAATGATGTCATGCACTGAACGTACTTCTGTTCCGACAAAGCCATAAAACAAAACCATCTACGGAACAAGCACGATACTCTGAAATACTGATGTGTTGTAGTTATACTGCACTACTAACAGTGTTTTGTGACACTCATTTTTTTTGTGTTTATCCGCCTCGTAAAGGACTCTGAAAAGAGTGTGCTCTAAACCTGATCACTTTATATTCTGCATATGTTCACGACTCTCCTCATTCTGGCTTTAAACGCATTAATCTGCTCTGTCATCTTTTGAAAAATTAACTTTGCCGTAAAAAAGAAGTTATCCTTCCAGTATAAAAAGAAAATAATTGTCTGTGTCCTTGCATCATGTAAAGAAGCTGAACATAATAGTTTAATATATCATGGTTAGTCCACTGTTTAACATATCTGTGTATGTAATTTATATTTACTGTTAAGAATACATTAAGCACATACAGCAGTGATAGAAAATAACAATACGGCAAAAATGAACACGTTCAAGCTCAGATTGTCTAAAACTGTAATTTTTCTTTTGCGCGTAATGCGGTTCAGCTAAGATCACTTATTATTTCATGCGGTGACACTTGGTGGCACTCAGAGTAGAGCAATATTAGTGAAAAGCATGGTTGGTCTTGACAGGTAGAGCAGTCAAGTGGGTCAATAAAGACTCAAGCGCGGGAGTTTCAGTAATGGAAAGTGAAGAAGCTTCAGATTGCTCATATCTTTGATGCACCGTTACACTTTCTATTCCCCTTCATCTCAGCTGTACTCACAACCCTAACACAGTGTAAATAAACAAAGTGGAACACTTTAACGGAGACATGCATATGTATGAGATGTAAAATAATTTGATCCCTTTGAGCGTTTCCTTGTCAACTCTCAAAAGCAGCGCATCAGTGTGTTTTTCTGTGTTTTCCGCAACAAAAGTTTCCTTCCCTCTTGTCACAGGTGCCATCTCATTAGTGGTGAATCACTAAGCTGACATTCATGCTGTACCAAGTCACACAGCATCTCCTTTTCGCTGGGAGTCTGATATCACAGCAGAGCAATTCGGTGTTTGTTTAGCAGCGTACGAGAGATTTCACACGCGGGAATCGTTCCACACACAGTTTAGTGCTTGTGATGGGGGGGGTTGCAGGGTGCTGAAATAAAAGGATGTGACAAAAAAATTCTTGTGAGAGCTGTAAAAGAAAAAAAACAAACAAACCAAAAAAAACTTCCTAATATTAGAAACGGCTTCAGTACACATACAAATGACTGAGATGATAAATATGAAACTAATACATAATAATATCTTTATTTCTAATCAAATGATCACAATGACAGGCTAAAATTAAACATTTTAAATAGAAAAAAAACCATATTAAAAAACCCAAAACAAACCGACAACAAAAAACCCCCATTAAAATATCAAAATCACCAAATGTTTTCCCGGTATGTCTCTTGTGTTTTATTTGCAGAAATCTTAAATTCATAATGGCTAATGAATGCCATTTTAGAATGGGCGCCTCGTGCTTGCTGTAGTTCACAGGAAAAGCAATGTTTCACAGAGTGGAGAATGGTGTTTTGTGTTTTCTTTTTGTCATTTTGCCCACCAAGAGGCATTTAAAGCATGTAGGCCCAAAGGCATCACATCAGTCACACCGTAACCTCTAAACTGTCTTTGTTGGAGGCCCTCTGGTGGTCTTTGATCACTATCTGGTGGCATCAGAGCTCCCATTCACTATAAAAAGAACATTCACTCCAGTCAAACGGCACATTTAAAGTAAAACCTCAGGCCTTGATCTCTTGACCTTGACCTCTGCACCGATGGGATTTGATGGCTGTGTTCTGCTTTTGGGGCGTGCTTTGCTGAAATGGGTTCATTGGTCCCCCCTAGTGTGAAGGATCCTTGTAGATAAACACAGAATTTGACTCATGCTGATGAAGCATTTCTGTCCATGTAGGAGTGTGTCTTCCAGGAGGATAACTGCCTCCGCCCTTAGGCCATGAGGGGTCACTGAATGGTTCCATGAGCATGAAAGTTATGTGTCATACCCACCCTGCCATCCGTCCTGCGTCAACTGGGGTTGGCTCCGGCCTAAAAGCTGTTCTGGGAAAATTTGATAGCCTGATATTTTCCCTAAACTGGATTTCCTTTCATTTGTCACCATCTTTAGGCAAAGAAAACAGACAAATTACTCCATCAGTGAACATCTAATGTCTTTCCTGTAGTAATTACAGTAATTTTTGCTAAGTAGTCATCGTCATGTGACAATCAACTAATTTAAAAAGGGAGACAACTTAACAAATATTGATTGTTGACAACGTCCCACAGACACTGAGGACAGACAAAAAATGGCTTCTACTGCAATTCCAAAAATATTTGATTTATTTGATCATTTTGACATGATTTAAATTGTACAACCATTTGGTCCACTTTTGGATTTCCTGCAGCAGTGGTCTTTTCACAAACATATTATTGTGCTTTAGCAAGTCACTGCAATCGCGAGTGTGTCTGCGATGTTTGTCTCAGTTAAATAAATATTGCCAAAGTCTGACCTTAGTTTAGTCAAAGCAACTAGATGATGACGGATGATTTAATAGTCGTAATATGCAGTAGAACACCTCTGAGCATTCTGTTACTATATCATATGTTATAAATAATGGTATTTTGTAAAACTGTAATTGCACAGTATCCTATACATGCAGATTTTTAATAAACTGAACATTACATGCCAAAGGATTAAGCACCCTACCGCCAAGCACCTCGCAACACATTTATTTTCATGACTCAAAACAAAGTCCTCTTGCTGTAGCAACAGGTGCACGTCATTAGAAACAGAAGTCTTGATTATGGCAGGTAATGCAAATCATTACCTGTCACAATGGGCCTCCGTGTAGATAAAGATCACTCTGTGGGCTCTAATGTGACCAGACTGACCTGAAGCAAGCCTACGTAGTTACAGTCTTTATGTTTCATATGGGGCTGAAGGGCCCTTTTGAGATGTTAAACTTATGCATTCTCGCATTCGGACTCAGCTACGTGCGATCACTTCAGGACCTTGTGATCCTCCTGCAGGGGCTTCTGAGCAGACCGTGCACCGCGCTTTGGGAAGCTCTGCAGCAGCAGCTCAGCCTCCTCCCTCCAGGCCCCGCCCCCAGATGAAGAAGCCCTCAGTAAAAAGGCAGACAGACAGTAGTAAACTGCTCGAAACTTTGAGCGAGTGCGGTTGTTTGGACACAAAGTGATAAAATATCACATCAGACATCGTCCTCTGTGATTTTCATTTGCCACATCAAACATAACTGCGTGAATGTGCAGCCGAAATAACGACTTTGACATCCGCGTCCACCGCAGCGACCTCATCTTCAACCAAGTTTACTTGGGCATTTTCTGAAGACTCTGCATGGTACGTCCGCTTGTTTTCAAGACCTAAGGCTTTGACTAGATACCGCTTAGCTCGTGTCCAGATAAGGTTTATGTAAAGAATGTCAGGCAGCACTGTGGCTGTGAATCCCGTGAAAATGCTGTTTGCAGTTGTCTCTGTGTACTTAGCCGCTCATAACTCCAGCAGAACATCTGTCACGATTCCGCTGACATGCTCTCCTGCTCCCTCCCGCTGCTGCTGGAGCGAGCAGCTCACACTCGCTCTTGCTTCTGTTGTCTTTGTCGCTGGTTTGGTTGTGTTTCATAAGAAAGCTGCTTTAAAGAAAAGCACAGGTCAACATGGAGTGAAGCGTTCCCCTCAGATGGACTTCAGCGCGATGCTGTGTGTGCGCGCGCGCGCACGGGTGCGCACAGTCCACGCGCCTCTGTGGGTTCAAACGTGACTGACAAGCAGTTTAGAGAAAAACTTACGAGGATCCACGCGTGTCTTTTACACACTGGATGAAAAAGGACACGACTACTGTGGCAGTCACGGTGTACTTGTGTGTTTAGGATATTTCCTCTGCACTTTTAGCTTGTATCGCATCTGCGCCTTGCTTGAAGTTTTACCAACTTCACACATCCAGATGGTGAGTTCAGGGATATTACTGCAAGTAAATATATTTTTAGTATAGAGGAATTTGTTAAAACTGCAAAATCGTGAGGTGTTTTATTTGCGTTTTGTCCGGGCAGCACAGTGGTTCAGCGGTTAGCCCCGCACGAAGAGGGTTTTAGGTTCGAACCCTCCGGCTAGCTGGGGCCTGTTCGCATGGGTCCTCTCACAGTTCACAGACATGCCTGTTAGGTTAGGTTGTCCATAAGTGTGATTGTTTGTTTATCGGATGGACTGGCAACCCCTCCCTCTCAGTGTCAGCGGGCATCGGCTCCAGCCCTCCGCTATGCTACACTGGATAAGCATGAATGAAAAATGAGAATGGATAGATGTTTACATAAATAGGTGGAACATTTTGTAAGCCATCTTTGAGTTTTAAGACCAGTCTGGAGATAAGGTCGCCAGTACTGTCATAAAAATATGTTTTTAAAATGTTTTGTTGATAGAATATTCAAGTCTGTTAAAGTTTTTGTTAATCAAGTGGCTGGAAATTAATTAATTATAGTAAAACAGAGTTATTGCATTTACTCTGTGCCAACCGATTGTGTTTACATGCCACCCACCAAAGGCCCATTTTAATGCAGGAGAAACCCTGATACTGTCCTAAGGGGACGTTATGGTTCAGCTGTGGTAGTACGCTGGCAGACCATCGGCAGCTATGGATTGCCCATCTACCTGCAGAAAACGTCTCTTGTCAGTATATGGTACAACCAAGATGTGGGCAAGATGTTGTCGGGCCATCAGCCAGCTATCGAGAAAGACTGCAGTTATAACAAGGAAAGAGCTGAAGTGAAACCAAGTGCTGAAATCAACGAAAAGCATCTCCACTGCATTAACTGCCGTTACATTTCATGAAGTAGTTTTTGTTCTTTGATGGGGTTTTTTGCGCTTTTCCTGCTCCTGGTGAACATCGTCATCAGTTCTTCACCTCTTCGATCAAAAAAGTAAATTTAAAAAAAAAAAAAGTTTACCCCCCCAGAAATTTTAAACTACAAGACCGCAGCCCCCATTTATTTTGTATTCTCTCTAGTGCCCCCGTATAAAACAGGAACTGTGAGCGGTGAGAGTTTTGAATGAAGTATATCTGTCAGCATTAACACGTGTGTATATATATATACTACAAATGATCCAAAAAACCAAACAAACAGAAACCCAATATTCAGATACCAATCAACAGTAAAAATGAATGTTGGATTAGATACTTTTTTGCAACTGCATCAATGCCAACAGTGCCACCTTGGCATCACACAGGCGTGGCACACTTGTGACATTTTATCTGTAACGTTAATAGATTAACAGGACAACACAGTTATTTGTATCGCTCTTCTCAGAGTAAAGCTGAGAAAAGTCTACCTGCTAAACAGTTGCGGCCTACTTTACCAGCTCTATTTGATTAGCAACAAAAACATAGCCGGACGTCACTAAAAGCACAGTACAAACTACTGCAGACAGTTTTGCACTACCTTAAGACAATCTTAAGACATTTATCATATGTGGATATCTGGCAGTTTGTCTTTACTAAAAAAATATGCATCTTAATCTTTTGTCATCCCCCCCCACAGTGTTAAACATGGTATTGGGTATTTTGAGGGGTATCGGTACTTGACGTTGTAGCATTGTGACAGTCCTTACACACTGAAAGTGCAGAAGAGCTCGCTGTACTTCATTCAGGAGCTGATACGACCACATGATTTTCAAAATGACTTATGAGTATTAATCCCGAGTATCTTACCCACACACCACAAGATGCTCGCTGTAAACAACGCAGGCAGCGCCTCAGCCTTTGTGTTACTGCTCTCTTCGCACATGGCTTTGCGATTACAGGAACACTGTAAATGCCCTCAGGTCTTGACATCGCTTAACTGCAGCGTATGCATACGTGACGACACAGATATAAGCCAGGCCTTTAACACTTAACTGACCACAAGTATTCAGCTTGGTTTCACTGATGTTCAGTACATTCAGTCTGGGGTCTCCATGTTATAATGTACTTTCCAGATTCTCTTTGAGTGAAATACTTGCTCGGCTTAGACAGTCGGGGTTGAGAAGAAGTCACATGAGGTGATTTGAGTTGTTGCTGCAACAAAACCATCACCATAGCATGGAGGTTTTGGAGTTAAACCTTCTCCAACCCAAAACAGCTTTAAAAGGCTATGCCTAAATCTTTTGCACATAGGTTTTTCAGAAGCAGTTTTACCACCAGCTTTCTTAGTATTCTACCCGAGTGCAAATGTGATTCCAACTATAGATACATCAAAAGAGCTACACACTGTTTTAAGTCAAGAAAGTCTCCTTTGATTTGGTCTTTGCTTCCCAAAAGGTATTGCAACACAGTTTAGCTTTGTTTAGTCAGTGAGGAGATGAAGGTCAAGGAGCGGCATAAATCAAACAGAGGGCTCTGGCTCTCACTGACAAGCTGAAAGTGTAATATTTGTCATGATCTTCCAAAATGACTTCCCAGCCCTTGCAGCTGCCACACAGTGAAAGGCCCTTTTGTCCTGTGCAAGCTGCTTGCACTGCAGAGCGATGCACCTCAGTACTTTGTGCATCACTTCCTATATACACCCTATAGTTCACCACATGTCATATAGATGCACGTGTTTCTTCCACACAGCACTACATAGTTCGAGACTTTGCCTTTAAAGTGTGAGCACCTGCAGTTCTTGTTACAACACCTCTACATGACAGCAGTTTCACTTTTCTTGCCACAGAGAATCAGACATCACTCAGAGAAGAAATTTGCACAACTTTTTCTGTGGACCATATCTGTCTAGAGTTATGTTTTGATTGTAGCTACAGAACATACCCACACAATAACTGAGAATTAGACAGAGCTAAAAGGATTCTTCAGAACAAGCTTGCACCAAATAAATCTTTCAGAAGTCCACGTTTTAATCTTGATTTAGCCTTTGTAAAACAACGAGCTGGATTATTGGAAATGGAAAAGCTTGCTTGCTTTCATTTGGATATATTAGGTTCCAAATGTACTGTTTTTACTAATACTTCACTTGCTGGGCCCACGTGCTCATTTTAGGTTTGACAGCGTTTTAGTAGGTAAAGGTGAATGGCTTAGACATGAATTGAGCTGAGGTTTGGGGAAGGCCTCGAAGGGGACTGGCGGCGGCACCTGCGCCTGGCAGATCCCCGTGTACTAAATGGAAGTGAAGAAGTGAAAGAATTGAAAAGGTGAGGGAGGGTGGGACACTTAAACGAGAACGAACAGCCTGTAGAACTGGGGGA
>VVHJ01032803.1:0-15044 GCA_015107715.1 Tylochromis polylepis | reverse complement strand
CGATCTCTGTAACTTAAGCACTTAATTATGAAAGTTCTCGATCGGTTTGCAATAGAGCTTTGACTTGTGGTTATCCTGTGCGCTCTCTCAAGGACAGGAGGAGGGATTTTCAAAATGTCCGCTATAAACTTCTCCATGAAAGTACACGCATCTATACCTTCTTCTTTCTCAGGGATGCCGAGGACTTGGATGTTATTATGCCGACTTCTTCCCTCCAGATCTTCCACCTTTTTAGTCAGAAATTTGGACTGTCTTTCAAGGCATCCATGTTGTTTTTCAGTGAGGTGATTTCATCCTCCGCATTGGAGATTCTTTTTTCAGCCTCGTCGATTCGCCCTCCACATTTCTGTATATCAGCTTGAACAGCTCCCATTGCTGACATAATGCCACCCATTTCAGTATGAAACTCTTGCTTGAACAATTGAATAGCATTCATTAGGTCCAAGGTAGAAGGCATTTCTGGATTTATGAGTTGCTTTTCCTGTTCATGTTCATGCATGGCGTCCATCTGCCCGTCATCCACGCCGCTTTCTTCTTGTGTCTCATTCGTAGTTTTTTGTTTGTCCTTGCTCGGTTTTTTAGGCATTTTAGCGTTCTCATATATTCACCAGACGAAATGTGTCAAAACCGAAGTTCTTTTGTGGATTTACAGAGAGTATTTAATGAAAAAACAACTGAGCAAGCGAAGCACGCTTCTGCTCACGTTGCCACCATTACCGGAAGTCCCCTCATCTTCCTTGGATTATGTTAAGTTCTGTAATAATATCAAGCAAGCAGCGTGATGGAGATCGAGGGATTCCACGGCTCAGAAGAGTCGATAATCTCTCAGTTACTGCCATCCAAAAGGAGTGGACGGGACACAGACCCAAATAATCATCTGTGCTCCTTGAAGTGCACTGTGAACAAGTGTCTGTGTTACTGAAACTCATTTAAACTGCAGTAGGTCCATAGGCCTCCAAATCATAAATGTCACTCTTTGTCATCTGCTAAACCACAGTGGTCTTAGTGTCTTGAGTCAGACCTGTTACCTGCATTAACCTGAGCTGGGTTATTCCCGCAATAGCTTCTTGCAAATGTGGACCTTTAATACTTTCATTACCAACGTGTATGACATAATTATATTCATATTTGTAAAAATACGACTGTATGAATTCAGCTAACTTGTTCGATGGGCCTGGACCCTCAAAGCTCACCCATAGCACCACCGCTGTCCATGTAAAGTTCCCTCAGCTGCACGATATATGATAGGCTCCTGTCAAGATACTGGCTATTTAAAGTCACCTGTGACGTTTCAACAGTACTAACATCGAGGCCATTCGTTAAGCCTCCATTTATTCTTTCTCAGCCATTCCTCGGTGGATTTGCCAGTCAGCTTAAGAACATTATCAGGATCAAAAGTCTACTTCGGAATTTTCAGACAGACAGTGTCACATTATGTTCAAGCAGCCTGTGATATGTTGGAGAATTCATAGTTTAAATCGGCCTAAGACCTAACAGACCTAATCTCACACACCTTATACTACTATTACAGATCTGAAGGTGTGGTAAATGTCGGGGTGTACTCTGTTAATGTGATATACTTTTACATTGTTGTTTGTGATGAAAATGAATACAGAGTGCCAGTTTTATGTGTCATTTGACAATATAACATATAAAATATGTTGATATATGATCATGTTTTCTTTAAAAGTCATCAGCTTCCTTGGGATGGGCTTAATGTTCATGAAACCTAGAAAATATAATGCAACAATCTTTGCCTCCTCTCCTTTTATGAGAAAATGTAAACAAACGAATCCTTTCTTTCTCTGAACAAACCAGCTTGCATACTTACCAGCAGCAAGGTGCCACTGGCCAGCTTTATGCACTAATAGGCCTCACCCACTGACCAAATTCCACAGCTGTGTGGCTAAAGGTCCAGCCACACACACACACACACACACACACACACACACACACACACACACACACACACACACACACACACACACGCACACGCACACGCACATTCACATCTACTCAGCTGGGAACACCTTCAAATAATAATTCAGGGGATTCAGTGAGTTTAAGCCAAATCTCGACCAGCTTCAAAGTGTTTCCACTACATGAGAAAGGTGCTGAAGTTCAGCTGGGATTTAGGACTCTTTCATGTTGGCTTTGTGGCATAAAGGTATATTATTTCACATGAGCATTGTAAGTATATTCTCTCTGCAGGATCTGCTTAAACAGGAATATTGTTGATGTATAATGGCAGTGGCTTACACTCACTCCACACCTGTTCGTTTAAATGGATTTAAACGTGATCTAATTTCACATTATTTATTATTTAAACAGGGTTTTTTAGGCTCCTAGAACAAGACTGTTGACTGTGGACTATTTACAACTGTTGATTAGTTAGCATGTTGGACTTCATGGCATTCATGATGGGTTTGAATCCTACAAGAAAGTAGTTTTTGAAATGCGATTGGAAAGTATTTGCAGTTGACCCCCACGACATTTAACACATACTGTATATTCATGATTCCCAGAGGATGAATCCTATGGACTCCTGACTTTTCTTCAGCACCTCCTGGTGGTTTATGTTAGGTTATTAATAAAATGTCTTAACAACTGAGGCAGTGATAACCCTGAGATCCATCCATCCATCCGTTCTCTACCGCTTATCCTTTTTCTTGGTCGCAGGGGGGCTGGAGCCTATCCCAGCTGTCTTAGGGCGAGAGGCAGGGTATACCCTGGACAGGTCGCCGGTCTGTCGCAGGGCTAACACATACAGACAGACAACCATTCACACTCACATTCACACCTATGGGTAATTTAGAGTTTCCAATTAACCTAACCCCATACTGTAGATATTTACAGCAAATTGAACTTGGAAAATGATCATTAAGTTGGCTCATTTTGCCTACCTGAGGTCTAAAACTTCTGCTTACATTTCAACATAAATGTACTACTACTTTCTACCTTTTACCCGAGCAATCCAGTACAACAGCTCCAAGATGGTGGTGGTGTAATGGCAGTCCTCTGTATTATACAGAGGAAATGTATTTCATTTGAGAGTAAAATATTACAAGTTTCATTTAAAACAAACAGCACTATCAAAATATCAGGAAAAACTTAATTAGCTTTATAAAATACAATGTATGCAGACTGGCTCTAATTGTGGACAAATTGAAATTCAAACTTCAGTCAGACCATATTCAATTGTATAAATGTGCATGAAACCGAATGCAATTCAACTAATCTGCTGAAACAGTGAATGCAAACTTGATGGTCTGAGGGTTCCCCAGATAAAAATACTGTGGCAGAAAAGTCTAAACCTTGTTCCCAAAAACCTTTTCTTCTCTTTAAGCATCCAGAAATTCTTTATATAAACTAATCACATAAGTAATGTCCAGACTGAGGCTACAAGCGCTGCTCCAAAACCAAAAAATAAACACTGGAAACTCCTGACCTAAACAAACAGTCCTTAAAGTTTCTCTTTCACTTTACAGCTATTTCTTCAGCTTCCCTTTCCTTTTCTTTGCAGGATTAGCAACGATTCTCTTCACCTGGAGCCGCTGTAGAGTGCAGGAGGAGGGAGACTCCGATACCTCTTCAGATTCACGCTCCAGTTTCCTTTTTTGTCCCCTTCTTTCACCACCTTCTTCCTCCTCCATGGCAACAGGGTCTTCAGGTTTAGCACCTTGCAGCCATGCCATGTCTAACGAAGGCACTCTGGGCTTAATGGCATCAACAGTGTCGGTAAACACCCCATCGTCTCTGGAGGAGCACTGTCTGAACCCCAGGGCGAGCACGCTTTTCAGCCCCAGTGGCTCCGACACACTCTGGCTCAGGCGAGGCACCTGGCAGGCCGGCACTCCTCTGGTGGCGCTCAGAGCGATCAGGTGATTGGTCATGTGTTTCGGTTTGACAGACTTGCACACGAGCAGCAATCTGAGCTCGTTTCTCTCCAGAGCTTTGGTCACCTCGTTGATGCCGATGGCAAGCTGCCGTCTAGCCGCCACATCTGTCCAGCCATTTTTGGAGGAATCGCTCACCTGGGGAACAGGTTCTGATGCGACATCGGGTTTCTTGCCTTTCTTTTTCCTCCATGGGCGAAACACTTTCACTTCTTTCTTCTCCAGACCCATGGAGATCAGCTTGTCCTTCAGAGTTTTCAGGATGAAGTGCATGTCCTCTTGGGGGAGTGGGCTCCATTTTGAGGTGAAGGGTGAGGTGAAGGAGGTCTTGGCTGGAGTCTGCTTTTTGATTTCCTTTTTAGTTGGCTTTCCGGGAGCTGCCATGACAATTTGGAGCATAAAACAACAGACACTGTAACAAAAGAGAGAAAAACTGCTTTAGATATAGAGTCTGGCATACAATCACTGGACACTTTATTAAGTACACCCGTTCACCTGACTGGTAATGAAGCCAATCAGATGACAGCACCTCAGTGCAGTTGTTGACATGGTAAAGACGACCAGCTGAAGTTCAAAGTGAGCAGAATGGAGAAGAAAGGTGATTTAAGTGACTCTGAATGTGTCATGGTTGTTGGTGGCAGACTGGCAGGTCTGAGTGTTTCAGAAACTGCTGATCTGCTGGGATTTCCCACACAACCATCTCTAGAGTTTACAGAGAATGGTCTAAAAAAGAGAAAATATCAAGTGGGCAGCAGAGTTCAGAAGAGAATGACCAAACTGCTTTGATCTGATATGAAGGCAACAGTAACTCAGTTAATCACTTGTTACAACCAAGGTGTGAAGAAGAGCACAAAATGACATGCCTTGAAGCAGATGGGCTACAGCAGCAGAAGACTCTCTCCTGTCAGCTCCCAACAGGAAACCGAGGCTACAATTTACACAGGCGCACCAAAAATACACAACAGAAGATCGGAAACATGTTGCCTGGTCTGATGAGCCTCGATTTCTGCTGCTTCCATCGTGATAATCCGCCATGTCGCAAAGCTCACATAATCTCAAACTGGTTTCTTAAACATGATGATGAGTTCACTGAACTTAACCTCCACAGTCACCAGATCTCAATCAGACAGAGCATATTTGTGATCTGGTGAAACAGGAGACTCACATCGTGTATGTGCAGCCAACAAATCTGCAGCAACTGTGTGACGCTATCGTGTCAACATGGATCACATGTTGATCCCCGAAGAATGTTTCCAGCACCTTGTTGAATCTTTCATGAAGAAATAAACCAGTTCTGAAGGAAAAAGGGGGTCCAACCCAGCACTAAGAAGGTGTACCTAATGAAGTGGCCGGTGAATGTAAATCATTGTTGAAATGCCAAAGATGAGTTAAACAGCTTAATCACATATAAAACACGCATATCAAAATCTTTGTTTGTTTTTTTGTTTGTTTAAAATGTCAAAAAGTAAAAGCAGTAAAGAGTAAACACGAGTAAGAGCACTAAAGTACATTTTAAGATGAGTGGATAAAATAGAAAAAAACAAGATCACATTCGTCAAAAAGCTATATCCAAAAATCAGACTAAACAAACAAATAACGCCATCATCGACTAATAAGATCAGCAACGTTTTTATTTCGCATTTCTTTAACCCACAGAGAAATGTCGTTAAATTTCAGATGCTCTTCAGCTCTAATAAAAAAACCTTTCGCTTCTGCAGAAGCATTAAAAACAAACATGGCCGCCGTTACCTGTGGTTAAAGTAGATAACGCCTTTCTCCTCGTCTTCTCTGAAGGTTTGTTGCCTTTACAGCTTCAGCCCAGCTGCATGGGAGACACACAGGGCGCTGCCATTTTGTTTCAATTTAAATAACTTTATTTAAAAATCCCCACAGCGCCGAACAGCGGTGAAAGGGCGGCACGACAGTCAAATCATCAAAGAGTCAGCGAAGGCACTGAAAGAGGAGTTTAAGAGGCGGCGAACGCTGTTATCTGACACTGCAGTGTCTGATGTAGCGAAACGTGCACGAAGTCTCCTTCAGGAAATCTCACTCGTGAATTTGCTGAAGTAAAAGTGCACGAACACAGGAAATATAAAGTAGTTTAAATACACTTAAAAGTGATTTTTCGCCCTCAATAAACACGAAGTAATAATTTGAATAAAAAGGAAAATGAA
Source organism: Tylochromis polylepis (assembly GCA_015107715.1). NCBI lineage: Eukaryota > Metazoa > Chordata > Actinopteri > Cichliformes > Cichlidae > Tylochromis > Tylochromis polylepis. The sequence continues at coordinate 8,974 of VVHJ01032803.1, read as the reverse complement.
ATCAAAAGTTTATTTATTCAAATACTTCGTTAAGGGAAATGTGTTTCGTGTAAACTGAATGTGCACGAACCAAGTAAATTTCATTTGAGCAGACTCTATTAATTGTACCATTTCACACTGTACTTGTGTAACAAAAAATAAAATAAAATATTATTAATACGAAATTTTAGATGTAATGAAATTAGTCAGCATTTGGGGCCGGTTTTTTTTTTTCTTTTTTTTGCATGGAGTTCTGGGTAGGAAGCATATTGTGGTAGAGGTTGTATTAATCCTGCTGAACTGACATGACTATAACTCCCTAAATTTATTGCACTGTTGCAAATGACACGTCATAAAATCTCAGCAGTCAGTGGACTAGGTGCCATAGTCCACGATATCTCCCCACATTATTAAAGTCCGTGTGTGTGTGTGTCACTGTGAATGAGGGTGACAGGCAGCCAATCAGCTCCTCTGCAGCTGTCTGCTCCCTCCCCTGCAGGCCTCTACTTAGCTCTCAATAGCGCATTGATCAGCTGTGCTGCAATTACTGCATCGTAAAACCCTTTAGAGCAAGACATTCATCTGCGCTACCAGGCTTCACCTGTACCAAGATGACCCTCCAGGTGAAATCCTGCATTTCTTTGCTCTTTTATCATTATTATTATTTATTAGATGCTACATTATCGCGATGAACCGAACAGCGCATGCCGTCTTCTGGCCGTGTGTAGTCATCCATCTTTGACGGCGTGTGAAGGGTGGATGAAGGAAAGTCGTGCCTAAACGCATTACTGCTCTTAGCTCAGTGGTCCTGATGCTGCTCTTAGAGTTTAGAGATTTGCCGCTGGCTGCTTAGAAGAAGAAAATATGAGAACATGATGAACTTTTAGAATTTGTCTCTATCAGAAATGAGAACATGTGGAGGGAAACTCGATCTATATGCAAACATCCGCTTTTTGACCAATAGTCAGCATTCAGAGTTGGATCATTATATATTTCAGCTGCACCTCAGTAAAGAGTTAAACGGTTTTTAGGTGTTTATACATATTAAAAATGTTTCCTGTGGTCTATAATTATCGGTCCTGCTGTGTCCCAGATCCTTTGAAAAGCAGATTATTTGAGTAGGCACACAGGCTCTGGTCTCATATAAAAGCCCATTGTTTATCTCCAGCTTGTGCAACAATCGGTTTCCCAGGACTGCCCCGTGCCTAGAATACCACACTCACATTTCTTATTCAGTGCGTGTAACTCATTAATATGCACACACTCCGATGTAATTACTTTACATTCCTGCTGGACTTTATTGCAAAGAGAAGAAAGCCTCCACTCCAGTGTTTTCCCATCGCAGGCACACTGTTCATGTTTTCTGAATAATTAATCGTAAACATAAAGAGTGTTCATGTCACCTGCAGGCAGAATTTGACAAGGCAGCAGAGGATGTGAAGAAGGTGAAGGCCAAGCCCACAGACGAGGAGCTGCTGTTCCTGTATGGCCTTTATAAACAGGCAGTTGTTGGAGACGTTAACACTGGTAGGACCCGCTGCAGAGAAACTGAATCACTCCCATCAAGAGTTCACTAAGTTCAGATTTTTTTTCTCCTCTCTGTGTGCTTTCACAACTGTAGAGAGACCGGGAATGCTGGACCTAAAAGGAAAGGCCAAGTGGGACGCCTGGGAGTCGAGGAAAGGTAACGAGTTAGGAAAGCTTGCGAGTGTTAAATTTGTCTACGAAAACTAAAACTTCAACTGAGGGTGCTGGAAAAGTGATTCATTAGCAGGTTATAGATCATACAAGGATATATGAGACAGATATTTTTTGCCAAGTTTACAGCTGGAATAGTTTTTGGTATTTGTCTAAATAAGGTAAAGGAACTGGTTCTTTTACACTACAAGCCACACACACACACACAGACACACACACATTCACACTCCACTGGATGCAAGAACGCATGCAGACTAGAGGGCTTCACCTCCTGGTTCCCTGCAGAGTAGTCTATTTAGTACTCAAAACCTGCTGAGTCCACAGGTGTAAGTCATGAGAATGAATTTTGTAAAACATGTTTATGGAGCTTGAGTTCAACTGAGTTTCGCCCCTCTGTGAACATGGAGGAATCTGCTCCAATAAACCTTTTATGGGATGAAGTCAGGAAGATACAGGAGAGTGCAGACGATGGCTAATTGTTTATGTGAGGTTGATAAGACTGGATGTCCGGTCAATTCCTGCACTTAATTGTTGCTCTTATATACTATAGCATATGAAACCATCTGAAGAGCGCTTTGATTCATAATAGTGGTTGGGCAGATGCATATAAAATTAATAGTTAAGTGTATTCAATGTCAGATAAGACTCGTGGGAGGTAACTTTTAGGAAATTTGAAATTAGTCATTGTCAAAATATCCAAACATTATCAACACCCAGTTTCACCCAAATCACAGGAACTTTTTAATTTTACTAGCATTCGCTTATTCGTTGATTTTTTTGGATTTTTTTAAAGAAAACTTTTTTTTTTAAAAAGTTGAGTTTAGGCATTTACAGGTTAACTCCATGATTTAGCTGCACATGAGCGGTTTCTGCAGGTCTGTGTTAAGTGTTGAGTACTTGAGAAAAATGTGACTACATGCAGATTTTGTTGGGTTTTTTGTTGTAACAGGTTCATTTTTAGTGACATCACACTTGTGCAAAGAGTCAAAAGGCGGTGTTGCGCACCACTCATTTCTTTGTATTTTGCTTCCAAATAGTCAGACCTTGTAAACGATCTTGAGCAATAATTCTCCAGGCTTTCTGAAGGTCTTTCAAAGTTTGCCTTCGGATATTGTTTGCTCCTTTAACTCATTTTGATTCCAGTCCTTGTACCTGACCATTTTCAGAGGAACTGTTTTATTCGTGAAGCCATTTAACACTGAATCATTCAAATAATGAATGAGAGTTGTGTCTACAGTCTACAGTCACGGTCAACTGAGCAAAGTACCATTTTTAATCTTTATCTTTAGGCCCTTTGTTACTAGCAGCCTGTTGCACAAACACATCATTTGTTCACATTCTGTTCATCTGGACGTACAGAATCCACGTTTTGGGATCTACTTACCTGGATGATTGAGTATGCATCAAGACATTTGTTCACGTCTTTTGCTGAAGCCATGAAAAAAGCAAAAGATAACATAGTGTGACAGGAAGAATTTCATATTTTAACACCAACAACGTGTTTCCCAAAAAAACTAATATGTGACCTAATTTGGCAGCATGATAATGATCCCAAAAACACTGAACACACGTAACACAGATCTTTAAAAATCCAATGTTTTAATGTTTTAATCTTTAGTTACACATTACCGTAACAAAAACACAACCCAGATGCCAGCGTACATGGTGGTGATCTATCAGAACCTCTTGAGCTCATAAAAGGAAGCGTTGTGTGCTGCCTGTGAAATACTAATAATAATGTGACTATTTTTGTTTTTTTCATTTCTTTAGATTTATTACCAATAAACAGACCTGATCTGTTCTAAGCATCTTCATCATGAGATCTTCTCCCATATTTTAACCAGCTTTTCGGTGCTATGGGTGAAAGGCTCTCTAAGCATGTATACAAATATGAGAAAACTCCTTTAAGACATTGTGATTTTAGTCCAAATCACTTGTAATTTGAACTCTTTCAGGAATGTCCAAGGATGATGCCATGTCAGCCTATATCACAAAGGCTAAAGAAGTCATCGGCAAGTACGGGTTGTGAGAAGTCCATGAACTGAAGGGGCAGCAGCGATGAAAACGGACTACTAATTCAGACTACTAAAACAAAGCTGCTCTTTACTTAAAAAGTAGCCTTTTGCTTCCAGAGGCCATAATTCTGCACAATAATGTGATTTTTTAATGTCTTTTTTTCCTTGATTTTTTTCTTTTTACATAGCTCTATTGATTTATGCATTTTAATCATATCTATGCAGCCTTTAACATATTAATCTATCTATATGTACTGCATACTGGACTTAGATTTGTATCTTGAATCAAAACAGGACAATTTAAAAGCTGACAAATATGAACAAACACGTTTTGAAGATTAAACCTCTTTCTGCACTGTTTCCTTTGTTTAATTTGTTAATTTGTTTTTATTGAGAGGTTGATTTTCCTTTGCCTTCAGTTTAAATGTTGGCATCAGTTATGTTCCTCTTATGTTAACACATAAGAGATTCTTGCAAGTCAAGAACTGATAAACTGTGATGAACAAAAGAAGAAAAAAACCTGCACAAAATCTTTACATGGAGGAAGGATCTTAGGTTTTATTCCTCATCACTTGTGTTAAAGTCATGAAGAAGCCCAACTGTAGTCAGTGCAAACACTGGGAACAATTACAGGACGTTTTGATTGAGATACAGTTATTCATACTTAAAGGAGTTGCCTTAGCTGGAATTAAACTTTGATCCAAACACAGAATACCAAGACCTGGTTTGTTGCCAACCTAAGTGGACAACAGGTGCACTGGAGAGGCACCACTATAACCCTCAAACTTCGTGGTTTTGAAGGTGGTGGACACAGACCATTGCTCTCCTCCTGACTGGTTTCTCTCTAGTTTTTGTTGGTGTCCTGACAGCTGCTGGCATCTTCATGGCATAAATTCAACAATTTGCTGGAAATGTTTTAATATATGTCGACATAACAGCATCACACAGTTGCTGCAGATTTGTTGGCTTCCATGATCCAAATCTCCTGCTGTACCACATCCCCAAGGTGCTCTATTGTATTGAGATCTGGTGACTGTGGAAGCCGTTTGAGTACAGTGAACTCATTGTCACGTTCAAGAAACCAGTTTGAGATTATTTTAGTTTTGTGACACAGTGCATTATCCTGCTGGATCCATGCTTTCATGTTGCTTCATTAGACCAGCCAATGTTTTTCCAATCTTCTGTTGTCTAATTTTGGCGAGCCTGTGCAGACTATGAACTATGTTTCCTCAGTTTCTTGTTCTTAGCTGACAGGAGCGGTACCTGGTGTGGTCTTCTGCAGCTGAAGCTCATCTGCATTCAGAGATGCTCTTCTGCATACAGTTGTTATTTCAGTTACTGTTGCCAAGAGATGGCTGTATCGGAAAATCCCAGTAGATCTGCATATAATGAAACACTGAGACAGTCCATCTGGGATCAACAACCACGTCACATTCAAAATCGCTTAAATCACCCTGTTCCCCTCATTCTGATGCTCGCTTTGAACTCCTTTTGATCACGTCTACGTACCAAAATGCTTTGAGGCGCTATCGTGTGATTGGCTGATTAGATAAACAGGTGTATTTAATAAAGTGTCCGGTGAGTGGTGTGGTTTCATATATTTTTCAGGCCTAATCTTTCTAAAGTTTTAGGTCATTGCCACACACTGCCTGCCTGACCTCACGCCTCATTATTATTTCACCCACAAGTAATTCAAGCCAGGGCAACTGCCCGCGCATGCGCAGTCAGCTGTTCCGGGCTGGCTGGAGTCTATGGTTTAGTAGGGTAAAGGTGAAGGGCTGCAGCTGCTGTCCAGCACAACAACAGGCTGAACGACTGCTACACCGGCTTATATAAGAAACCAGACCCACACAAGTTCACATCATTTCCGCTGAAAGCCGACAGAGTCCGCGGCAGGTGAGCTAACGGGAGCTAGCAGTCCAGGTTTACAGTGCAGTTAAAGTAAGTTGACGAGCTGCTCCTCGACTATTGTTTGCTTTCGCACTCGACATTAACCGCGACAGGGGCGAGACGAGCGAGTGCATGTTATCAGCTCAGTGTTACCGGGTTATTAAGGGTTTAATGTAAACAGTTTGGTTTTGCACCAACAGGTCTCTGCCCGAGTACAGAGCGGTAGTAGTTTGATAGTTTTAATGTGTAGCTGATAGCTGATCTCAGGATTTACAGAGCCTTATTCAGAAACATGTTAAAGCTGCCAGAAGTATGAGCTGTCACTGTGACACAGCATGCAACTGCTCATATTCACAGAGTCTTCAAAGGGTTTATAGTGTTGTTATTTTCTTTTTTATAAAGCAGCATTTACAAAAATAATATAACTGCTTTTAAATATATCTGCAAAAAATAAAGAGTAATTAGTTTTATTAAAGTTTGTCTATTATATAAGTCCCCACCCTAGTATATCAGTGATATAAAGCGTGGTCAGGCTGTGCTTCATATCACTGTAATGTGTCTTTTGTGATTTTGTGACAGGGGGAAAAAATGGCAAATCAGCTGTCTCAGTCTCTGCCGGAGCAGACCTTTCAGTACCAAAACAATCTGCCGCCCCTGCCTGTCCCCTCACTGCGGAGCAGCCTTTCTAAGTACCTGGATGCAGGTAGGATGTCTGCTGTCACCGAGTTGGTCAGTTTCCAGGCTTTTGTAAATATTTGTCCTGTGACTTTTCAGTTGTCCGTATGTCGTATGTGTTTGAAACTTGTCTGTGTCATAGGTGCAGTCTATGGTTTTCTATTAACTAGATGCCAACGTCAGTGAGTCTGGTCTGTGATTCTAGACACACGTTTTCTTTTTCAAAACAACACAAAATAAGATGTTAAATAAACAAATAAATGCTGACAAGTGAGAATTAAATTCAGTGGGAAGAACACAAATTATTGACCAAAAAGGTGTAGCTTAATTACACCTACGCTTTGTACATTTCGTTTCACCAAAACAAACACCAAAGATGTGATACGATATTAGGACTAAACACTGAACTAGAACAAAACAGTCGTACCTCAGTTTTATATTTGTTTAGTGCCTGATTTTTGAGCATTTTTTAATTTACGTGGTGAAAAATCTTTTTTGAAGTTAGTTTTTACATTTTTTTCCCACTCCAATTTAAAAAACAAACAAACAAAAAACCTGTCAATACAGTTTATAAAGAAGAATGTTCAGGCCTTTTTCCCAGCGCTGTTTAACATAGTTTGTGTCATCCTTATTCATTGTTACAATACTACAGTACAGCTGGCTTACTAGACCATTGCTAGTCCCTAAATTATAAGCATCCATGAATATCTGGATAACAATAGGGACTTCCTTTGGACAGAGACCTTTAATTTTTTGGGAAAAATAATCACAAAGCTGCAAATATATGTAAAAATCATGTTTATCCAAACTATGTTTCTTACACATCTCATCAAAACCACACAAATGCCACCCCTTGGCAATTGGATATAGATGTAATACTGCAGTAAACCCACTGACTGCATCTTATGTCTTGTAATGTGGCTTGAAATCAGGATCATAGGCAGGCCACCTTAATAATTTGATCTCTTTTTGCAGTTTGTAATAATTGGCCACTTTCACCCAGGCTTTAAAGGATCATTTCACCCACTGACCTACTGTTTTTGGGATTTCTCCTTCTTTTTCTATCCACCCAGGTAACGATTATGTTGGCGTGTTCAGTGAAGATAATTATGTTGTCTTGGGTCGATCCAAATATTGATAGTATCGATACCAACGCTGGTACTGTGTACTGTCCTTCAAGTTGAGCATGTAGCCCACTGAATTGTGTTGTATAAAATATCAGTTTTAAAATGCATGAAAAGCTAAAAGATTTTTTCTTTTATTGTGCATTATCTCGTTATTGTGGAAAGTAAAAATCAGTGATCTAGTGGTCATTAAAATGTGTCCAGAATTTGCAAATTGATGATGATTCATCTCATAAATCATGACACACTGCTCTCCGCTACATAAGCTGCCTTTATAGGATAATTATAGCTTATTAATTATGGATCACTTGATATCAGATCAATACTAAAATTACACTCGTACTCTGAGCTCTTCATGAATGACTGAACTCCTCACGCTGACTCAAAGTTAGAGTCCAGCCACCCTTCAGAAGAAGCTCTGTATCTGCGCTCTCATTTTTTCGGTCACTATCCAGAGCTCGCTTTGCTGTCTTTGGTCTCCATCTCTACTCTGGTCGTGAGGAGGATTAGAAGGTCTTTAATTTTCAGGTAATAAGTAACAGAAGTGGAAATTCTACAAGTGGCCACATTTTGTTGTTGTTACTCTCTCAACCAGCTGTGTAATGTGATCATCAGCCTGAGCTTTTCCAGCAGTCAGCACGTAAGCAACTCAGTCAAACAACTGGATTTAGGTTAGGTGTGTTTGGGGTTGATTGCCCTGCTGTTACCTTTAACATCGGTCAGTATTTCACATTTCTGACAATAACTCTAACCATAATTGTTCACCTTAATTTCTCAGGGTGGTCCTACCTAATGAGAGCCAGTTTCATCACAGCATTTTAAAGTTTCTGGAAACTTTAAACCATTTTACATCGTGAGCCACATACAGCTCACTTTGATCTTATGTAGGCCAGACCAGTCAGTAAATCCCTGAGATGTTTTAATATAAGACAAAGGAGCAGTTTCAATAGTATCTGTTAGTATTTCTACATTATGAAGAAATGCTGCTGTAGTAAATGAATGAAATCTGTCAGCAGGACTGGGCTTAAATTTAAGAACTAAATGTAATATTACAGAGAGCTATAATTTAATTACTTTGATATAGCATGAATGCCCATGGGGGATTTCTTTATCAGTAGGAAAAGCTGTAAAACTTGTGAAAATACTGTTAAAGGTCCAAACTTTTATGTCTTCCTTCACATTTTCCAAAGCCATCCAATGGGCTAGATTGGAGTCCTTGCCTGGCCAGTCATGGCCCCCAGGCCTTATGTTTGACACCCCTGCTTTAAACATTGTGAAAATGTTTCACACTGACTGTCTGAAAGTAACGATAAGTCTTCAGTTTCTCTTTCATGACCAGTTTGTCTATTAACATTGATTAAAAGAGTAGCTTGATGGTTTTTTCCTTCCCCGCTGTCACCAAGTGATTTGATTGTTATGATTTGCCACTATATAAATAAAGTTGAATTAAAATGAATAGGAGTTTTTCTTTATATCAACGGCTAAAGAAATCATTCAGTAAGCTAACTTTATTAGTGTGCCGAAAGTGTGAATCAAAAACATAGCACTCCAGCTTTGTTGGCCCATTTCTGTCTCTGCATCATTTCATGTGTT
>VVHJ01032801.1:56866-73357 GCA_015107715.1 Tylochromis polylepis | reverse complement strand
AAAAAAAATTAAAAAAAAAAAAAATATTTTTAAAAAAAAAAAAAAAAAAAAAAAATATATATATATATATATATATATATATGGTCACTTTTGATTCTGCTGGAAACCAAACCGATTTCTTCAAAAGTATCAGTTCTTCAAAAATGTTTACTCTACATTTGCTTTTGACTAGCAATGCATGTCATATTTATCATGAATTCAATATATAGTATTTTAAGAATAAATAAGTTCACACTTGGAGTCGGTATTGTTGAAATTCTGTTACTGAGGTTTTTCCCCACGTGCAGTGGAAGTTATAGGTGTGTCAGTATATATTTCTTAATAGCAAACAATAGTTCAACACAGCGGCCATTCTTTCTAACTAGGGATGTATGCTTCAGTGGGAAATCGACCGTGTAGGTACATCGTAACTACAAACCCCTCTGAAACCCTACAATGTAAAGACAATCATAACCTGACATGCACCTCCTTCCCTGTAATTACATGTCGCGTCAACACAGCCCATAACTAGTGTGTATCATTGATTCTTCCTATTCATTTCCAGCTACTTTTTCACTGCAGTTTATTTATTTATAAGTGAGAGGATAACAATCATTGCCTCAGTATAAGGAATAATAATCCCAGTATCAGATTATTAGGACTCTCAAATGTCAGCAAATTCCTGGAAGGAGACTGCAGAAACTATCTGAACAGAATGTACAAAGAAATGGAAAAACTTGAGGGATAAATATGTTTGACGACTAAGGTTGGGTGATATGTAAAATTTTTCCAGCCGACATTCGTCAGTCCAATAAATGACGATAGGCGATATATTCGCGCAGGTGACTTTTTGATGGGTGGAGCAATGTAATCATACACAGACTGATTTGCACATTTAGAATTTATACGTTTTGTTTGGAGGGAATATTTTACCTTCTTTTCTTGTTTGTTTCAGTATTAATATAGCTACTTTTTGGATTATTCACTTATGTATTTATTTATTTGAGATGCACCAAATTGCACAAAAGACTTAACATTACGTTGGAGCTTTTTTTTTCAAATGTTTGCTGGAAGAGACATTTTGATTTTTAACTTACTTTTTGTTTAATTTTGTATTTGTTGTTTGGTCAAGTGTGTAAGACAGATAAACACTGGAACGACCTGTAAACATGATTATAGTGGAAAAAAGAAGCTAGTTTCTCTGTGTTTCCCTCCTTTTTTTAATTTAAATAAAATGTTTTTGTTTCTTTCTGAACATAGGCTACTGCCTTTCTTTCTTTCTGTTATGAGTTTGAGTAAATGAATCGCTGCATTTGTCCCAGCATTTTATTCGCTTCTATCGTTGCTGGCACTGCATGTAAAACATGACCACAAGGCAATCAATCAATCAATGCATCACACAGAAAAATAAATGCTGGCAGCGACCTCAGCCACTTAACATAGAATATGTCAAAGGCACTGCAGAAGTCTAAACAAGTCACAAGTCACTGAGAGACTCACCTCCCATCCTTCAACATCAAGTCCTCGCTTGCCATAGATATCATAGATAGCACGTGCCTGAGGGTCACTGAGCACTAGAAAGAGAGTCAAAATGTAAACCAGCAGTATGCTTTCTTTACGTCTTGAAAGAACCTAATGTACGTCAAAACATACTCAAGAGCATCATTAGTTCAATATAGGATGGAAAAGGGAATCGAAAGCACAATGTGATCAATGCTCTTCTTACCTTCATAAGCTTCATGTACAAGGTTAAAAAGGTGCTCTGCTTGTCTCTTTAGTTCAGGATCCCGGTGTTTGTCTGGGTGATAGAGCATGCATAATCGTCTATATGCCGCCTTCAGCTCCTCCTGCGTAGCCTGAAGGGAAAAAAGACAGTACAGCATGGTTACAACATAACATAACGCTGAGTAAAAATTGTTTTTAAAAATGTAATCTAGCCTACCATTACCATTACATTACCCCAGCATATTTTATTTTCAAAAATCACTCAGAGTGATATTTATATAACCAATTCGGAATCAAAGTTTTTACCTTCCTTGCTTAAGAATATGGAGATTATAACAATATTTATCGTTCAGTATACTTATACACTTTAGCCTGCCAGCAAATGATTTTCTTTTGCATAACGATTTTTCAGATAAATATGATGCTCTTTGCTGCTACAAGTAAATAATGACGACCAAAAACGTCCGATTTCTGCAGACTTAAAAAGTCCATTTATACTATAATCAGCAATGCGTGTTGCATGATGCAGCTCCGAAGTTACATTAGCTACTTAGCACTCTCCAAAGTACATGACATCCATGTGAAATTGAAAGTAAACATCAACTCTTAGTCCGTGAACATCAACTCTTAGATTGCCACATAAACACACCGATCCTCTGTCCTACCCAAGTAACATATCACGCTGGCAAAGCTGTCACCCCACTACTCTTCTGTGCTCACTGAAACAACCGAAGAGTTAATCAATGTCGAGGGTCACTAGTTAGCTGCCTAGCTAATGTTTCATCTACGTTTGGGAGCAACACTTTAATATCAGCAGTATAAAGTGTATAGGACGACTGATGCTGAATCCGCACACGCAATCATTCAGGTCCCAGCTGCATATTGTACCTCTCTTCTGACATTTAGCAGGGAATAATAATCATCACTGGCGATCTCATCATCGTCCAAGGGAGACGCCATGTTCACACCCGGTCATCTCTTCTTTGTGTCACTTATGTCATTCCAAGACTTCTCTTCGCGCTCTGTCGCCCCCTGGTGTTGGGGATGAGCCACAACGCCAGGGCCGTTTCCTTCATGCTGACACATTGCTGCTACGCGGTCCTGTGCATATTTAAGTTTAAATTCATTCATTGCTGTTGCTGTGCTTATGAGGAATAGTGCGTAGGAAAGAAGTATGAAGTAACCCAGTTTTGTTGTTGTTTTTTGCACTGCAGCCATCCGTGATTTTACTTTAAAGTTACTTTAGTGTTCATTCAACGTGATTTATTTTATTTCACTTTTGCAAATGAGACTATATAATGGCTAAATAACTTACAGGGGAGAAATATTATGCATATGCACCGAATGTGCATTTTTTTTATGTAAGAGAAAATGAATATTGCTCATATTTAGAGGGAACGTGTATGCCTTAATTCTAAAGGGATATTGCCTGCATCACATTCAACTATAGAAGCAATTAAGGCAGGGGGTGAAGAAAATCACATTAGGTCTTTCATTAATTACTCTCCTCGCAATAACAACAAGCCGTTGACTGCACGAGGCGCAGCAGCAGGCAGCAGAGGAGCTGTTCTTTCAGCACCACCACCTCAAACTATACACTGCATTTCAACGCTGACGGCCAGCAGCCTGTTAAAGGCTGTCCTTGAGTGGAGTGCCGCAGTTGAAGCGATTAAGCACAGTGATCTGTAATTAGATTGCCTCTAGCCATTTAACGTATAGTGTCAAGCATGTGTGATTGCGCCATAATGATAGCCGTTACAAGAAAAACCTCTGTGGCATATAGCGGGTAGAGTTAAAAGTTAACTCTGGACCCGAAACAGCTGTTTACATGGACTCCACCGCCGGCAGCCTCCCTCATGGTGGAACAAGAGGTGGTATCCACATCTCTTGGAAATCAATGCGGTTTTCAGAATTGTGGTGAAATCATTTAGACAGGCCTACAGGGGGAAAAGTATTCTGCAGGTTCCCCAATGTAAACGGACACATGATTGACAGACTGCGCAGAGTACTGTCTAATATGTCTCAAATGCTTTATCATTTGTTTCTTTGCAGGGCTGCATATTTGTCTTCAACTCAAACTCGGTGTCTTAAATACAGGAAAATGAAACTTAAAATTAAAACAAAGTGCGCTGTGATGGATGATTATGGAATATTCTCGGGTTTTTTTTTTTCTGAGGCTGAGCCTCCAGTTATTAGTTGTACGAACCAGCTCGTGTCTCCAGTATCAGATTAGATAAGCAGACTTTGATTAAAAAACAATTAATGAAGAACATTAAGCACTTAATTTCGCCTTATAACTGGTTTTGCGTCACTTGGAAATGACAGTGTAAAACAACTTGGGTGGGGTGGCTCAAAAGGGAAGCATTTAATATTCACAATCTAATCCGTTTCTTTAAAAAAAAAAAAGAATACAATTATGAAAGCAACCTGCCAGACATTAAACTTTTCTTTTTCTTTTTAAAATACCGTCTTTTAAAGACCAGCATTGCCTCTGAGCTGTAAAAAATGTAATATATATTTAAAAAAAATATAAAAAAAAACCCCAAACAAAACACGGCTGGCGGTGCCAAGGTGAGGGGAGATGTGTTGTTTTTCATCCCGGAGCCTCTCTGTCAGTCACCGCCTCACAGCCAATGATAAGTTCGCCTCGGTCAGACCGACTCGCCGCTTGCTCCTCCGGTCCCTCCTCGTGCTGTCCTCGCCGTGCACGCGCGTGGTACCCACGGTCGTGAGGAGGAGGAGGATGTTGCGCGTGAAGGGGAAATGGCTGCCGAAAACAAGCCGGAAGGTAAGAGAAATATAATGGGATTAATTTACTAGTATGACCGCGGTGTGGGTTTTGGAAGAGCTGCAACTCCGTGCGGAAATGACACACGCGTGAAGCCGAGCGGAGAAATTTTCGGTAGAAAGCGGCTCCGCTATTTTCCTCCGAATAGGCTGCTAAAACGTGGAGACATCACCTAGCCAGCTAATATTAGCTTGCATTCTAGCCAAGCTACTATTCCCATCGTAGCCCACATTTAAAAGCACGCCACTGGGACGAATAGCGTGGCAAAAGTGCCGTGTTTACCGTTTATTGTGCTTGGGATCCTTGTCAAATGACGAGCAATTCAAGTTGTTAACAACAAGGCTAAGTTAATGACAACATGTCATTGGCATCGACCAACTTCTTCCCTTATTACCCAGCTTTAAAAGCGGCTTGGTTGTGTTAGTTTATATGTCAATACGGCTGTTTTCGAGCCGCTTTTTGCAGCTTGTTTTGACGGCATTGCAATAGGCTAATTATTAAGACATGTCTGATTTAAAATGTAGCCTATAATTCTTGTTTTTTCTCTCTCTTTCTTTCTTTCTCATCTTGGAGTGGGTCGTGTAGTCCCCCCACCTCTTGAAGCGCGAGAAATTTCTTTGGCTTTCAGCGGATAGTGTTTATGAACCAGAAGTGATGCATTGTTTTTAAACGAGAGAATATTAGCCTCCGTTTTCCAAACGCCAATAAATACTACTTGGCCTATATTTGGTCAGAAACACGGGCATCAAAGCGTTGTGATGCCTGCTCCGCTCGCAATGCCCTATCGCACTTGAAATGCCATCACACCGGAGGAAGCAGGGAGGATGGAGAGTAGGATTTCCAGCAGCCTGCCTGCCCATTACACTACTTTACACATAGGACAAAACGAAGACTTCCCTCCCCTCCTCAGCTGACTTCACACGGCTCGCTAACTTGAAATGAAATGCACTAGACTTAATTATTTTGCTTCTTAGTGGAATATTTTATTGCAACCCATATGCATAAGAGATTTGATCTCATTCAGACAGGCCCATGGATTTTTTGGGTGAGTAATTAAACAACGCCTGCATGAAAATAAAGATGTAATCCGTGATTTTTAAACGGACCAGTTTTCCTGGCGCCTTTTCACTAATAATGGTATTTGAAGCAGGCTGGAGCCAGTTACTTATTTGCAATCTCAGTGTTTTTTGATAAAGATGAAATGTGTATATGATAATAATATATATTTTCAACAAATATCTTAGAATTAAACACGTGATGGTTTACATGTTATAGTTTGCGTGTATTCAAATGTTTTAGCCATTGTTAGTTTAATTGATTTATTGATACGTATTTAACTTTTTAATTGAACAGAATATAGTGGTAGATAATTCAAATCATATGTTCTTGTTTTTTATATATATTTGCTGATTGATATAGAGCTTTAGAGTGCAGAAAAGGAGTTTTTCTAAGTTTTTATATATATATACTGGCTGCTTGACTTGAGAAAGAGAACATTTTTTTAAATTTATTTTTTTTATAAATATGGTCCAGCTGTTTCTGAGCTGTTCTTTATGTTTTGTTGCAGGGTTGAAAATTAAACAGACGTCTGTCAGTCTTTGGTGTCAGTAACCTCAAACACAAATTCTTTTTGATGTAGAATTACTGTAATGTTTCAAATTGTCTCGGTCCATGTGAGGGGAGATGATAAAACCCTGGGATTTTAGTTGTTTGGATGTCAGTGTGCCAACCACTAAAGCGAGTCCCACCAGGGGGTGGTATTGAGCTACAGAAGCACACTTACATGAGGGATCAGTCTGTGGCTATGACACAAAAAAAAAAAAAATGAAGACATCTGGTTTTGTGATAGTAATGACTTCACTATGGTGTATAGTCCTAATGAATTCATCTACATAGCTGAACTTAACAAATAGACTGTAGCTGATAATCGCGATGTCTCCCCCAACACAAGGAGCTCTCACTGCAAACCTTGACTTGAAAGTCCCATTGCTGAGCCGGTCAAGTTATTTTCAGAGTTCCTGTGAGGCCGGTCAGTGGAAAAAGGAAGAGGAAGGGGGGCATAAAGAGACAGAGAGTGCTCCATACCTTTATGTAAATGCTATATACTCTCATGCATACCTGGCCGTTAAAGCTTTTACATAAAGCTGTCATGAATCATTCCACCTGAACCAATTCTTTCTGGTTTTTAAGCAGGAATGTAAAACATTTAAACTAACACAACTTTTACAGTTTTTACATGATGTGTTCCTGAATGTCTGGCAGCCACTAAGAGAGCTCAACAGTGTTTCCTTAACCTTTTGTCCTTGTGGTATGCGGGCAGTGCCGATCGCTCTTAGCTGTTTGGCAGGTCTTATGATGGCCCATAACAACTGAGGGTTACATCTTGTGTTAAACCCAGGGGCCATGACCCAGCCTCACGTAGTGGTGTAATGTTTACATCCTGGGGTATTTCTCTCCAGCCTAACTGATCGTCTATCCCCTTGGGGTTATTTTTTTCCCCCCCTTCACACTCATAAAAAGCTCTGTGTGTCCGTTACTTTAAGTACAAAGCCTGGAGGGCACTGAAAGGACATGCTTGATATGTCTCACACTGACACTGGTCTGGATAAAACTACAGCCAGTGGTCTTATGAATCCGCTAGAGCAGAAATCTCACACAGATATTTCAGTACTACAGCCAAATGTGAGAAATAAAATAAGGAGGTTTGTAAAGAAAACACCATGTGGAAATGCAATCCTGATATTAACCTCTGAATTGAAATCTTGATATGGTATTTTTTCCAGCCGAGCAGAATCATGTAGCACACTTTGATCAATTTAAAATCAGGAAACTGCAAATCCAGTGATGAAGGGGGTGTTTACTCACACTTAAAGTTCATACAGGTGTGTTAACCTGCATAAATCCAAGACTAATCCAAACAATCAATAAAGGTTGCTTTTTGAAATGTAGTAAATAAGGCCTGCGGTTTCTGCCCATGTAGGAAGGGATTTTTCTCCTTTTTTTAACGCGGGTACAGTTTGAAAAGTTTCATGATCTTATCATTTCACTCAAAGTTCAGGGTGAAGCAGCAGCAAAACATCAAGTAAACACGCAGTCAGCCATTAACTTACAAAAGTGCTTGTGCAGCAATGGCATAAATATTTCTCTGCTGTTTTGTAAAGAAGGATGAATTTAACCTCCTCATGATGCCAGACGACTTGCTCTGCCAGTTTTTGTGGAATCAGGATATAGCTACATTTTTCCCAGGCTTTTAATTGAATCAGTGAAGTATGGATGGATGGGACCCAGGTCCAGTCTGTGGTGCTGAGACGCCTGCATGTAATAGACCTTTACCGACAGCTTTGCAGGGTCTCCACTGATTGATTGTATTGATTCTTCCAGCTCACCAATGACACAATAAGAAGTGTTACTGACCCATATCAAAACAGGCCAGAGCTATACTAACCTATATCAAGGGGCATTTTTCCTGTAGAGAGAAAAAGATTTAATTGGTGCAAAGCTTCACTGTTTTAAACAGCCAATAGACAAATTCAATATGTATTATTACCCTGATTATTGTTGGTGTTATAATTATTCCGATCACATTTTTCCCAACAGCTCTTGTGTGTTTTAAATGCATTTTAAAAAATTGTCTGTAGTTTCTGTTGATGTTGCTTGCATGGGGGAGTTTGCTTAGGTATCACAGGCTGGGAGAATGCTTCTTTTCCTCGATTTTCTCTACTTTTCTCTTTGCCTCCTGAAGGACTGAAGAAAGTTCGTAATCCGGATCGAATGTACAGATCAGCAGTGTGTTATGCTGGCCATGGTCCACCTAAGAATATCAGTGATGACACAGAGACGAACAGTAAGAGTCAGTTATTAATACTGCATTGCTGCTGCAAGAGGCCACTAGCTGGCCAATCTATTATTCATCCATCAATTCATTTATTTACTTCTTGATTTCATCCGTCCCCATGCCCCCTCCCTCTTTTATGCTTCTCAAACACAACACCTCCTCCGGCTGTTCTGTTGATTGAAGTGTCTGCTTTACAGGATCACGCTGTCAATAGTTGAAGTGTTGTCGTTAACTAAGAGTGATTTCAGGTTGAGGCCAGGGGATCAGGACCTGAGCAGACCCTCAGAGAGAAAGCTTACGCTTTGATCCATCAATTATGACCCAGGACTTGCTTTTTCTTTGCTTTTCTTAAACCTGTATTTGATGGAGGGGTATCAACTCAGGTTAACTGTGTGTTGTAAAAATGCTGGAAAAATAAATTGTGCATGACCAAATATAAAAAAAATAGCATCCTTTATGGGTTAATATTCGTCTCTGTCTCCTTCTCATTTCATTTGCACTCGATCAGAACTCTAGATCAGACATCATAGAGGAGGTTTTCATGACTTGTAAAAAGCAGCTTCTGTAGGGATTGCTTCAGTGCACTTACAAGTCTGTGCACAAGCGCTATTTTCTGTCATGACCAAAACAAGTCAATCAGAAATATAGGCCAAAGTATTGACTTTATTTGTGGTGATTTTCCCTTCATTCCTCTTTAGAGAATGTGCCTGAATTTAATCCTCTGTCTTTTTCCATTGAAAAAAATGTCCCCTCTAAAGCAGATTGTTCCTCAGCAAAAAGGAGCGCCTTCATTGTTAATGAATACACCAGTCTCTTCACTGCTTGGAGACTCTGTTGATCTAGGCTAGAGACTGGGTAATTAAGTGTGCTCGTGTATTGTCATTTCTAAATAGTAAGTCTGAAATCACCCCCAACCCCTTGTTAGACTCTTCACTCGATATGTGTCACTGGAAGAGCTTTGCTGCACCAGATCTTTTTGGGATTTTTAACAGAGAATGTTTTGAAAGATTTAATGCCAAGGGAGTGCCAGTGCAGATCTATGAAACAGTGATGCAGACTGTAACGGGAACATTTTTGATAGACTTTTGCGTTGCCCCTTCATGTGTGACAACTGTGACTGACAATACGTTTTGCCAGTGTTGCTGTTTTCCCTCATGTTATTGCATGGTATTACAGTATCCTGTTCCCATGTCAGACACCCTGTTTAATGTGTTCAGCCTGGAGGTTTTTCTGCCTACCAGGACACTCTGTAGCAGAATACAGAAGCTCAAACAAGCAGGTAAACCATTGATCTGAGTAATCGTCTGAGTAATTGTGGGAGTAGTTATGATACAGAAAGAAGGGTTTTGTTTGTGTGCATGTGTAAGCTAGGGGGAAAAACACTGAAAGAGAACAAGAGCAAGAGAGAGGGAGTGAGAGTGAGAGAGAGACCTCACCTCTGCTCTCCTTGAGATGGGATTTTTATGGATGGGTGAGCGTGGTGAGGGCTGAGAACACATAAAGAGTCATTTTCAGTTTGTTGCAGGCAGTTAACCATGTGTACATGTTTGTTGAACTTTCAGTAATAGGCCCAGGCTTTTTTTGAGCTGTTTGACTTTTTGACAGTCTTTCCTTATTATGCTACATTATAGTGTACTATTAACCACACAGAGACAAAGTGTGTCCAGCATATGGCCATCGAGGTAATGTAAACAGTGTAAATGTAAACAGTGAAAGCTGCAATACTGCACATGTTGCATCTTGTAGCACAACTGCATAAGAAAATGTGCCCAGTGAGATTCAGATTCCGGCCTATTCACATCTCTCTCTGGCATGCAGATGCTTTCTGCTTTCCCAGTGGGGGAAAAAAAACCCTTAGCATTTTTTACAACAGCTGTTGTGTGCATTCCCGGTCAAACAACCTTGATTCTTTCACTAGACGCCATATAATAGTCTTTTTGCTTTAGGTTTATAGTACCATAGCTGTGCTATAGTGAAGTTCACCAGTTCACTTTTTTTGCTCGTGAGCAGTTTGTAATTTCACTAGATGTAAGAGTGTTATTGAACAGGCTATGGGCCAAATGATAAAGATAATTGGTTTCCCTGTCCTACACTAAAACATGGCTATTTTAAGTCTGCGTCTACATACTCCTCTCTGTGTTCCCATCAAGAGCCATCAGGCTGTGGGGAGACCAGCCCCTGGACGATAGGCATCATTGTCGTTATTGCCAGGGAAATTTGACACTACTTAAATTGTTCTGTGTTGTTTTAAAACTCAGCTCAGGATCTCCCACAAGTACTAGGCTATAGACTCTCGTCTAATCAAGTGTTTGGTTCACTACTGGCCAAGAGCAACCACTTTTTCTTTTAGGTACAGCATAAAATCAGTGATATAGATTAAAGGTCTGCATGAATTAAATAGTGTTTTTGTAATATTTGGAAACATTTCAAGCCTGTTAAGATTAAAGATTTCAAATCATTTTAATTAGTGAATTTAGACTTTCTGTGCGGAAGAAAAGAGAAACTTGAGAAAATCTTTTTTGTTGTTGTGTGATATATTTAAAGCTGTATCAAGTTAATTAAATATCAACAGTCGCTTATTTTTTTTAGAAACAAGCCATTTTAGCCGTCAGAATTGTTAAATGAATGTGGAAATCACAGCGTTTGACCAAAAATAGTTTATGCAAGGATTTGGGGGATTAGATGGATCACAGAAATGTGTCCACATCTTTAGGCTACTGAAACCAATATCCCGTTACGGTAAACGCACTGGCCATAGACTCATGCAGGTTAAGCCCACTCTTTCTCTCTCCTCTTCATTTTTTTCACATCCCACAACTAGATTAATTGGTTTTAGTTTCCAGCGCGTTATCAGCTGACCATTTCCCCCTGGCTGCATAAGTTCATCTCTGCTTCACGTTTGAACACGCTTTGTCTAGATTTTCATCAAGCTAACATGTTCTCCGTTTCTACCCATGGTGTGAGCTGTAGGTCCACTCTGTCATTGGACTGGTTTTGATGTCTGGGCTGCTGTATGTCTGGTCATTATATCTACTGCATGAGACATACAACGCATTATAAATTTCTCATCATCTCTACGCATTTCATGAATTTTATTACTGTCTGTGCATGCATTAACTGCATGTGTGCCCTAGTATTTGTCTGCATGCTACAGATAGATGGCATATATATCTTATACTTTTCTTCCTTCCTGTCTATTTTAGCAGACCTATGCTTTTATGTTTTCATAGCCCATGGATATTTTACCTACAAACTGAAACTTAATGCCGTTCATTTTTTATATTTCTTTATAAGCAATTAGAAAATCAGCTGCTTTAGGAACAAAACATCATTGCTAGTTTTAAGAGGTGCAACACATGAAAGCACCACAAGTGCTCATTTTATCTTTGAAAAAGCAGGAAGTCTTGAGAAATGTCCCTTTACTTAATAAAAAGTCACAATAAATGCAGGCAGTTCTTAAAGGATGTTTAAGTGATCAGGATGTGACCGTCATTACAATTTTTATGTGGAAGTCTGTATCAAGGCAATACCTCTTTTCATAGGTTGTTTTTTGTTTTCAGTACACCACTACTAATTTGTTTTTTGAATACGGCGCTTTGTAGCGGATAAAAAAGCACATTTTTGTCTCTGTTGGCTTGACATTTTGTCACCTCAGTTGATGAAATGCGTCTGAGCTTATCTCATTTGCCTAACCACACTAATTTCTAAGCTAAATTCTTTTTTTAATTTTTGGTCCGGCCCAGTGGACGGCTGTCATACACCATAACGATAACAGACAGTGCCATAGACCTAATTCAGTTTCAGAGCACTTCTTACTGCACAGCGACGAGGGCCAAATATTTATCCACAGGACTGTTTGTTCTTCTCTGATTCACCTCCCATGTGTTCTAGGTATAGCTACAAAAGAACAGTTAGACTCCTCTTCACATCCATAAGCCATATTAGCCACTGAACTGTTGTGGAAAATGTTTGCATTCAAAGTTACTTTCGGTATGCACCACCAGCAGCGATTTGTTGAATGATCTATAGCCAAAACATTAGCTTGCTATTTCTCCACAATGTGGGCACAGATTAAAAAGAAAAACTGTCACTCCCAGTGCGCTGTGAGACAGAGACGGAAGAGAGAGGGTTTTGCGTTCAGGGCTCAGATATTGATTAAAGATTTGTTTTTGTCAGCCTTTCCAGTCTCATGACCCTCGTTCTCATCTCTAGGGTGGGGCTGGAGCAAGCTAGCATGACAGATACCCTTAAATTTGGCCCAAGTGTTTGCTTAGCAGCCAGGATCAGCGATAATCCAAACATCATCACAGAGAAATATATATATCTTTATACCCATTCGTCAAAGGGTGATGTAAATTATACAGCAGCATGCACAGACTGCCACTGTTCAGCTCATACATGGCCTGTGGTGGCAACATGAAAGCTGCAGACCTCTAGTCTCTATATTGAAAAGCATTCCTCTCCCTGTTTAGCCTTTTGTATGTGAGCTCACTCATCAAGACCTAGAATGTAATTGGCTCCAGTGTGCCAGCTCAGCTCAGCACATCCTCTCATGTAACAAGCTCTGGTATCAGCCTGTCTTGCACTTTAGTGTTTTACAACCAAATAGTAGTTTTCTGCGGATCCTTCTCTTGGCTAATGTACAGGCAGTCATTAAGGCTGCTTTTTAAACTCCAAAATAAATATTAAACCTTACAGGGGAGTCCATGGGAAAAGCAAAGAAGCAGAGTTGTTTATAGACTTTGATCAACTTCTGGTTAAGAAAAAAAGAGCTACATTTACATTTTCAAAGCCAAATTTTAGTGGGTAAGTTCCTGTTTATCCACTGATCAAATCAGGCAATGTGATTAGGAAGAGCTTGTCTTTATTCTCTAAACCTGCTATGCCCCCTCAGGGCTGTTTTTGTATCACACACAAACTACAGGATATATACAAGATATCCATTCCACATTCCAAAATGGACAGATTTTTAATTAGTAAGCAATACTTTGTAGCAACGCTCACAGTTTCTCCTTTACATCAGTGGAAATGCCCAGTGGAAGAAAGACATACAGTAGCTGAAATATTGTTAGTTCTGATAAATAGCAGGTGACAGAACAAAAAGAGTTTAGAGTTATTAGTGCGCTGTAAAAGGAAACCTCAGTAATGAAGAGTTCACTTTTGTGTGTTTAAGAGCCTTGTAAGAAATGTTTTTAAAAGACCCCATTCAAGTTAGACAAGGACTCCCATATTAGAGAAGGCCAAAACTGAGCATCTGAAGAACTGCCACATCTAAAAAACATGGTTTATTTAACAGCAAAAAGCTCTGAACGCTGTTTGAAGCATGATAGTAGTTAACCTGTTCGTCAAAGAAATACAGTCATTCATATCTAGAAAACCCCCCCCGGAGACAATAGCCCTATATATAATCTGGTGTTTTGGTACTGTAAGGTCTCTGGTGTTTTTGTACTTGGTGTTAATAATAGCTTCCATAGTAAATGCCTAGTTTCTCTACAGTTTTATGTTAAAATGAAAGGGGGAAAAAAAAAACATTATCACCGGTCCAGTGAATGAATGATGTTAATGTCAAATACTAAATAAAAGCAGCAGAATTTCTTTGTGCTTTCTGTCTGGCTTAATTTAGACATTATGAAGATTTAGTATTAAAGTTAATACACCTTAACACATATCTTTTCACATAGATCAGTTAGTACTACTGTTAAAGGTTTAGTTGCAAATCCTTTGCTGTCAATGAATGTTTGAAATCCACAATCCATAGACATAAAAAGATACTTGGCATATTCCCTGGAGATGCTCTGCCAGGTCTGTACTGTAGCCATACTCATTTCTTGCTTGTTTTGGGGACATTTCGCCTTCAGTCTGGTCTTCAGCAAGTGTAACACATGCTCACTTGGATTGAGGTCAGCTGACTGAATCGGCCAGTCAGAAACATTACGCTGACTGAAAAATAGTGAAAGTCAGCAGTTTAAGCCCACAGAGTGCATCTCATTCAAATGCATTGTCCCAGGGAAACTGTTCTAAATGGACTGCATGTATGATATATTGATTTAAAATTAAATACAAAGGATTGAAATGATACTTTTTCAGTATAAAATTAAGATTTGTTAACACCAAAATACATATTAGGCTCTCATGACAATGTCTCAGAGTTGAGTTGTGGCTTTTAACATTCAGTATGTTTACATGTAGCACATTAGTAATCTAATCATTCTCCAGTTTGGTGGTAACCTGATTTCAGAGGCATCCTTGTAAGGTTAAGGGATTAGGAGAAATCCAGTTAACACCTTGTTAGTCCTGCAGGGTTTACATAGGTTGCTTTGACGCTTGGGGGGTTGTTAGCTGACAAATACAAGACTGGCATTTTCAAAGTAAAAAGCAGTTATGTTGCAGTTCTGTCACCTTTTCGTGTGCACGGCATACTGAGCCAAGATGCTTTTTGCATAATTCAGGGGTCTCTGGCAAATTTGTAGAACCAAAGGTGCTTTGCACAAAAACACGTTGTGCAATGACCGGTGTGATTTTTAAGGTTATGAAATGATTAAAACCAAGTGGGAGATTTTATTACATCTGTCAAGGTCCTCTATGCTGTTCTCATCCCAAATATTTCAGCCTGCTGGCAGGTTGAGCAGACATATCCTCTTACAGTAGATTTCTATCACAACTCTCTCGGTGAGGAAATCCTCGACATACTTGAGCCTGGTGTTGATGGTGTCATACGAGGGTGTGCCAGAGGGGAACATTAACTCCTGAATAATCTGAGGAGAGACAGACTCTTCATATGTGTGGATGTGAGCTTCAAACAGCAAATCTTTTAGGAAGGGCGATGGCTAAGACTTTGTACTGACCTATGAGGTATCAGAGTGTGGATTTAATGTGTTTTTTTATATCTGTTTCTTGCTCACATTTGAAGTTGTTGCTCGGAGAATGAGCATCCACATAAAACAGCTTCTTTTCATCCTTTGTCTCTGTCTCTGATCATTTACTTGCAGCATGTTATCTAGTTTTGACAGTGAAACTACTCTGGTGGTACCTAGGAGCAGATGCTGTACGTGATTCTTAATTGGGTGAAAAAAATCATTACAGATACCTGTGAAGCTCATATAAAACAGAGTCTACATGTAAAATAATAGGTACAGACGGATATAGCGGATACCACAGATATGCTTACATTCCTTTGGGAGCGATGACGTTCCACCTTATGGATTATGGTATTCTTGGGCTCCATCTCTATGGATCAGCTGAGTTGAATTTTCTATATGGATGTTTCTGGGCAGTTGCACTGTACTCTTTTAGAGATACACAGCAAGCAGGCTGCAGACAGTTTTGGTATAGTCTCATAATGAAGTGCACTACTGGATTATTTGTATTGGCTTTATAGTGGTGTTTTGCTTTGGTTGAACTTTTTCTCTATTTGTCTGATATCAGCTACCCCAGGGATCCATAGTCAGCACTCATATTCAGGCTTTTTTTTTTTTTTCGGTCTCCCCCTTTACTTGCCCCATTACGCCTAACCTACAGTTATATAAATGTGAAAGAATGCAGCTCAGTCTGTGATGTTTGCTTTCTTGTTCGAGTATATTTTCAGACTATATTGCATTATGGATAAATGCTGTATTTTGCATTACCTTTAGTGAATGTATTTACATTTAATTTGAACTCATAAGCACTGAATAACAGATTTATTTTCACATGCTGGGACATTACCTGGATTAAACAGCTCAACATCCAAGATTTACAGTGTAACAGACTTTAAATCCATTAGAAATGTGGTGGTAGTATTAAAAAAAAAGAGAGAAGAAGCTTAAAGTCTATATGAATAGAGGACAGGAATAATACAAACTTTACTGGCAGCTACAGATACAAGAAACCCTCTTATTTTTGCCCTTTCTTGATCGTAAACTATTCTCTCAGTGTCAGCCTTATATAAGTCTCTATCCACACAGATGAACTGTTCCCTTTTTCCACGTAGAATGTTCAGATTTTGTTCCATCTAACTGTATGTTATTGTTACTGATACACTGTCAATTTCTCCTGTTTTTGTTGAAACTTATTATCACTTATAATAGCCTTGCTTAGAATATTCTTCTTTTGTATGTAATTTACAACTTCTACCATATAGCTGTTTATGTTAGATTTCTTTATGATATTGTTAATTTAATCTGTT